>JAGVSP010001380.1:0-50000 GCA_022494985.1 Micrasema minimum | reverse complement strand
TTGTTTGTAACGCTTTCTTTTAAAAAGTTTAACAATACGTAGACAAAAATACAATGTCTTATGTCACAGTTCAGTTGGCGTTGGGTGCGGATATAGGAGAGTAATTACCATAATTCAAATACTGAGCGTCTAGGGTTGGTACGACTGAAAATACTCCATGTTGATTTTTTTCAAATTGAACTGCTGAATGTTGTCCAATGTTTTATTTCTTCTGAAGCTCGAGTTATTGTATACATATTGACCCTATTGTTAAAAATTATCGACTCTTGCAACTTTAACATTTTTATTCGTTATGTTTTGATAGATTAATAAAGGTTATTTTGAATTTACGTGTTTGTTTTAATAAAAATACCCACCTTCGATACAATATCTAATTAATACCTAACCTTCTTCGTAACATATTGCCTTCTTGCTGTTAATGCAATTGATAAAAATCATACAATATGTTTTCATGTGTAAAACCAATACATGCCGTTTGTTTGCCTTTTTTTTTTTTTTTTATGCTTGTGTAAAACTACCTGAATATTTATCTTGTTGACTAAATCTGTCAATGATAGGTACTACCTATTTGTTTACTTTTTATAAATCATATTAAAAGACATAAGTTTTAGGTTTTCTTTCTCCGGAAATCTATTGGAAAAAACCTAAATGAAAAAATAAAAATTCATAGATTTATTGATCTTTGCTTTGTAACATTTAAAAAATATATAATTAGCATTTGTGGTTTGCCTACTTTCTTTTTTTTCAGATATTTTATGAATTATATTTTATTGCTTTCGTGCTTGGTTATTAGACTTATTTTATTTTCCGATAAATTATTAAATTGTTCCATGTTTAATCATTTAAAGGCATCTTTACAACTTAAATTCAATCATTTCAGGACTAATATTTAATACCTTTTTTTTATTTGTTACAGCTACTTTTCTTTTGGAAAGTGACATGTTCATGGACGCTCTTACGGCTTCCGCAACTAATAAAAAGGATAATAGAAAACGCAAAAGAAGGACTAGTACTTCCAAAGAAACCCAAAACGAGGGCTCACCGCCCACATCCCCACCTGCAAACAGCGCGCAACCGTCAACTCCTCCCGCTGCCGAATCTTCCAAGCCAACTCCCCCGCGGTTTTATCAAGATACCCTCGACACAGAAGATGAAGACAAAGACAAAGACAAACCTATTCCACTAAAACAACACACTGATACGAGCGTTAATGAAGAAGTTGAAGATGACTCGAACTCAATTAAAATGAAAAGTCCTCTTTTGTCTCCACCGAGAAATACTTCTATCGGCGAAGATGAAGGTCCGAAACTAGAGAACATATTAGACGACATAAAGATGGATGTGACCTTACCCCCTGTTGGATTAAAGGGTGTTCTGTGTGTTCACAAAAAGAAAGGTCCAAAAAAATCATTGAAATGGCGTGAGAATAATTTAGAAGAAATACAATACTTTGAGTTAGATGAAACTGAAAGAGTAAATGTTACGAAAACGTTCTTAGATATGAAACAAATGGAACATGTTCACGAAAGGGAGTCTTTTCAGAAAAGGATATTCAAATGGCACGTGAAAAATCCGTTTTACAATCCATGTATTTTAGTAAATCAATGATCCCAGACACTCCTGCAGAACCTGATAGTGAAACTCATCCTACAACTGACCCAGTCATCATACCATTAGATGACGTAAGCGGAAGTAATGACAATGTTAGTGATTATCAAAATACTCCTTGGCCAGAGCCTAAAACTACCCCAAGTATCCCCCCAACGAATATAAGTCCAGGGATAAATGTTCCGAACATGTTTAATCCGCTTCCTCCGTTTGGAGCTGGCTTTAACCCCCCCAAAGGAGTTCCGGTGTTCCCGCCTGGACCAGGCGTCATGCCGCCAGACTGGCCTATGAATGGTCCTGGCATGATGATGCCAGAAGGAATGAGCATGCCTCCCGAAATGTTCATGGGTCCCGGTCCCGGCGCCGTCCCCATGTTCCCGGGTCAAATAATGGGCGAAATGCCGATGATGGATGGTATGAACGGGCCGATGTTTCCAGCAGGGTTTCCGGGCCAGATGGGACCTATCATTCCTAACCCTGGCATGCGTCCCATGTGCCCCGGGCCGGGCGGGCCTGGTGGGGCGGGCGGGCCAGGGGGACCGGGCGGGCCGGGGGGACCGGGCGGGCCGGGCCCGTTCTACGGAGGCAGCCGTGGAGGGATCCGGCCCAACCACAGAGGGCACTGGCGCGGCAAGGGGCCTAACGGCTGGAGTGGCCCGCCAAGAGGAGGCAGTAACCACAACAGGGGAGGAGGAAGTCGGCTGTGTACCCATTTCCAAAAAAGGGGATTTTGTCGTCAGGGTGAAAAGTGCGCTTTCTTGCACCCAGGTGTTAATTGTCCGTTTTAATTTGGGTGACAAACAATAGGTTATAACTGTAAGACGCCTGTGATAATAGATTATTGTAAATTTAAGTGTTAGGAAGTGCATTAACTTGTTTTAAGACTTTTTTTATTTTCATACGCAGAAATAAATCATTAGTATTTTAAGTAAGTATTGCAATTACATTGAAAAATATGCTATTGAACATTTGGTTTTATTATTACCTACCTCGTTTTTATTTTATTTTTCCAATTAACTTAAACAAGCTAGGTAGGTACTACCTACCAAATTTTATTTATTTTCTTGCCGTGGCTTCGTCAAGGCAACTATAATATAATATTATTATAATTAATCATAATTAAAATATTATTATCTTTGCTTCGATAATATTATTACCTATGAAACCATAATATTTATGAGTTCTCATTATTCAAGCAATCGAGCAATTTGACGAAATTGTCGAAAATCGTGTGGAAACGTGTAGGATATCAATGCGGGCGGAGGCAAGACAGCACGTAGTAGGATTACTAGTATTTATAAATAATGTGGCAGTCCAGTAGGCGTTGCCTGTTGACAGTCCTTATAGCTTTATTTTGCCATAGTTACACCACACTTTTACCGATCGATGTAAGAATGATCGCGTGACGTATGGGCGAAGTTTTATTAAAAAAAAAAAAAAAATTAAGTCAATAAGATATCAATTTACCTCGTAGGCATGGAATTGGCCATTTCCCCATTCATTGTTGAGCTCTCGTTAATTTAATTGACGCACCCGTAGGTTTCTGCTGCCACGAGGACAGTCCCGCGGCCGTTCCTCCATACAATCTTAGTCCTCGACTTTCTCCCTGGAAGAAGATAAAGCAATGCTTTTTTTCACACGTTTTAGATATCGACTAGAAACGTGTTTTGAATCCTATGTTTTTTTTTTATATACTCCCACTAATAAATTTAAATAATAAACAAATTTATTATAATAATAATAAAAACGTTCACCTTCTACCGTTACAAAAGCGTCGTGAAAAAGCCGATGTAATTTTCCTGTCAAAAATAGCTTCTGGATCAATCGTGAACTAGGTACTTTCTAAACTTTTCATCAATATTCCTCGAAAACTCGCACAACAATCAAATTTCCAAATCTTTGAACATACATTTATTTGAGAACAACCATGGTGATGCGCGGCGCTTGCTTTCCGAGTGAAAATTAAGATGTGACTCGCTTTTATGTATAATGTATTTATCTAGTAATTGTATGTTGATGCTCAATCTTTAATAGTTTCTTCAACCAATTAGATATTAATAACATGACTCTATCAACTTTTAAAAAGGAACTCCTAGAAGTGTATGCCCAACCCCCACAAATCTCTTAATAACTTCATAACTTTTGCTATAGTGCCCACCCCCCCTCATTTTTCTTTAAATTATCAATTAACGTACCCCTAGTTTTATATAAAAATAATCTATCTTTACTTTTATATCTCTTTACTTTACTTTCCCTTCAATATTTTTCTAAATATGGAAACTTTACTGGTCTATTCGACTTATTTTACTATCATCACAAATGTTATTATTTTAACGTACTGTTTGTTTCCTAAATAAATGAAAAAAAAAAAAAAAAAAATTATTACTGTTTGCCTATGTTACTTAATTATATTTGTGAAAACTTTTAATTGGTTTGTTAAGTTTATTTGTTATTTTTTCTAATGTAATTTATACACCGTGTCCCACGATGAGACCGAGAAACTCCAGAGGGTGATTATTCATGATATTCTGAGAAAAAAATCTTAATAAAGTTTTTCAAAAAACTCAATTCTAATTTTCTTTAAAAAATTATTAAAATATGAATAAAAATTCACGCGTGTGTAATACCGTCAATTTTTGAACTGGCTCACACCACGTGACCTGCACCAATAAGCGCGAAGAAATCACATATTAAAGATTCAGATATGAAATTCGAATTTTGAATGTCCGTACAAGGCGTACCAGAGCGGACCCCCACTCCTCCCCGCCCACGCCGCCAACCCGCCCCACCGCTAGCACTTCAAACAGTATTACACTCGTCGCTTTTTATGAATACTTTTTTTAATTAATTATTGGAAATGCCCGGATCAAAAAATTTTTATAAGGATTTTTTTCTCAGAATACCATGAACAATCACCCTCCGGAGTTTCGCGGTCTCATCGTGGGACACGGTGTATAACTGTTCTGGTTTTCCTGTTAGTAAATACATTAAAAAATGAGACGGTACAAATCCGCTTCTGGTAAATCTATAATAAAAACTATTAATAAAGGTTACGATTTCATTTCAATCACCCTATTTTTAAGCATAGAAATACGAATAAAGTAAACAGCCGCACTTTTTGCCGATTAGTCGCGCGTCGCCGACTAACGCCGGCTACAAATATAGCCGATAGTCGGCTTTCCCCGACTAGTCGGTAGTCGGTAGTACATCTCTAATTAATATGCATTATTATTTTGTGCTTTAGTTCATTTTTACTCAGACTCAGGGGTCATTTTTTAGTGTAAGTTTAGTTTCAGTGTAAAGTTAATCCTAAAAAATTCTCATTTTCTTTATTTCAAATCTGTTTTGACTTGTGTTACTTGTAAATTTTTAACTACATTATATATACAATAGGTCGCGTCATGTAAAAAGAACGTTGGCGGTCAAGCTGCGCACTAGCGAATTAGGCGATTATTTGCGACGCGGGGTGGGCGTGTCACATGCGCAGACCCACCCCCTCCACTTTCTTCCAGCGTTTTTTTTTAGATGACGCGACCTGTACCTAATATGTATGTTTGTATAATATCAGCATAATATTTAAAGTATCATTTTAATGTAGGTAGGTACTTACCGTTTTTATTTAGACCTTTTGAAGATTAAATTAGTTAGTAGGTATATTGTGTGATTTAAAAAAAATAGAATTACAGAATAATATTTAATGTTTTTACTATCGTTTTTTTAAAAATGAGACCGAAAATTGCGGTTCATGAAAAATATTATTTAATAATATTTTTAAAATTGCGGTTCATGAAAAATATTATTTAATAATGGAGGGTGATTGTTCATGATATTCTGAGAAAAAAATCCTACTAAAGTTTTTTATCGAGGCATTTCTAACAATTAATTTTTAAAAAAGTTTTAATAAAAAGCCACACGTGTAATACTGGCTTTTGTTTGAAGTGTTAAGCCCGCTATATATGGGACAGTTTACTACACAGTTTTCTGTGCAGTCTGAAAACGGTCCCCGTATAAAGCTAAAACTGCATGAAAAACTGTGTGCTAGTGTCAGATTTAAGCTGACATGACAGTCAATGTTTTTTATGTAAACGTTTAAGTAGACATTGGTTTATTGTATGCTTTTAAATACGTAAAAAACCAATAACATATATTTATATTATTAGCTAAATATACAATTTCCTGAGAGCAAACATACGATAATAACTTACAATCGCATTTCAAAAATACACATATTTAGCGTGTCTTTTGACAGAAGTTTGACAGACTGCACAGTTTTCTGAACAAGAAACTGTGTAGTTTTCTGAACAAGAAACTGTCCCATATAAAAGCGGGCATTAGTGTTGGCGGGGTGGCGGGGGGCGGGGAGGCGGGGAGGCCCGCCCCGGTCAACGTATCCACATTCAAATTTCGAATCTAAATCTCTTGTCTGTTTCAAAATATGTGATTTCCAGTACATCCAGTGAATTTTTATTCACATTTTTTACACACGTGAATTTTTATTCATATTTTTTTTAAGAAATTAAAATTGAGTGGTTGGAAAAAATTTTTTTTCTCAGAATATCATGAATAATCACCCTCCGGAGTTTCGCGGTCTCATCGTGAAACATGCATAACTTAGTAAACAAAAGAGTTGCTTGTTAAAAAAATAATAATAATGTATGCACAATAGTATTTTATGTACCTACCAGTGGCGTGCGGTGACTTTTGAAACGGCAGCGGCATGCGGTTAGGGGGAGGATAAAACACAATTAAAAAATATGTTATAAACAACATTTTGAGTGTGTCCAAATACTTGTAGACAAAAACTGGATTTCACCCATTACGGGCTAATAATTACAATTTGAAATCTCAACAGAGAAGAGAAACTTGGAAGGGAATATGGATATCTAGGCGTTTTACAGGGCTTATGACCTGTCATTGGCTGGGTTAAGTGGCCGCTTGATGTATTACAACATTCCCCATTTCATCTAGTATTTGATATCCATTGATGACAGAGAGTTCACATGTGAAGCATCGCGCCATTTTACTGTATATTGGCAGATATGGATATCAAATACTAGGTGAAATGGGGAATGTTGTAATACATCAAGCGGCCACTTAACCCAGCCAATGACAGGTCATAAGCCCTGTAAACGCCTAGATATCCATATTCCCTTCCAAGTTTCTCGTCTCTGTTAAGATGTCAAATTGTAAAAAATATATTGTTTTCTTTATTTGATAAACATTATATTCCTCATCATTATAATGAATGTAAAGTTTCTAAAAGAATATTCTTTCCGACTGCGAACGGACTGTCGTGTCGCAAAATTTGCAAAGCTGTAATTTATATTAATTTGTTCTAAATAAATAAATATGTCAAGTAACCGAAGCAGACCATTGTATTATTTTTTACCTCTAAACGTATAGAAGGTATATTTTACATTGGTGCATTAGAGCAAACTCTTTTACACTAATTTTTGCTTTGTTGATGTATTTAGGTGATTTTGTGATGGTAGGTATCCACTGATGCGATGTAGTTAACCTACGAGCGTCAAGACGTTTCTGGTCAGGCTACCGGGCTTCGATTCACCGACTGGTGGAATGTGGAATACATTTTTTATTTTTTAACATTATTTTTAATTTTTCATTCATATAAAACCTTTTAAAATCTATAAATACTTTGTGTATCATTACTTTGTTTTAATTAGATACTAATTCATCGTAATCAAATCCACTAATTACTTAGTTATAATAATAAATAAAATAAAAATAAGTATAGATATCTAATATTTTCTAACTGTAATATAACTTTCTAACTTTAATATTATTATATTAAAACATATCCTTAAAAAATCCTTATACAAAATTATTGGTTGAAATTTAATTTGTAAAACACTGAAAATAATGTGGGTACCTAACCTACGTGGCTTGCTTGAAGTAAAAAAACGGTGTAAGTTTATGATAATATTTAAGTCTATGGTATGGTTGACAGTAGTAGTTGATCATAGAAAATCTTAATATCTGTCATTTGGCCTGTCCTGTCAGCTGATAGTGTTGATAGCATAATATATATTTATATTATCAGGGTTGTTATTTTTAACGAAAAATTCTAGTCAGAAACAAAGACCAATCATTTTGGCTGTTAGTAATTACAGTCAAAGCGTATTTGAAAAATAAAATATACCTTCCCATAATGGATAGTGTAATGCGAAAAAACGATACAAAGCCTAAATCAAAAGTTAAAGAGCTAAGAGATTGGACATTTAAAGTTTTCGCTCCAAACTTAAATAAATCTGAAATTATTTGCGTATCGGGTAATTGTAATGCATTGGGTAATTGGTCTCACGATAGAGTAGTTTTATTGAAAAAAAGAGCATGATTCTTCCTTTTGGCTGGTTACGATTCAAATTCCACTTAACAAGGAGATTTATTTTCGATATTGTGTTTGTTTGGTTAATTCCACTCATCATCAAGTGCTCATTCGTCAGTGGGAGACTCATAGTACTCCTAGAAAAATTAAGAATAAAAGCATACAAAATTTGCCTGTAGAACCAGATCTATTTGGTATGCATGATGGAATACGAAAAGTAGACAAAGGATGGTTGACTACTGGGTCTATTCTTCAACTTAAGTTCTACAGCGACCCATTTATATTTAATTCAATGTCGCTGACTTCGTGGAGTGTAAAACTGACTCCTCTAAAATCGAAATTTTATTTCTCCTCACCCTCTCCACACGCCATGTTGACACAGTATGTTGAAGGATTAGTCGATAGCGACCCTGATCCCATAAGCAATGTTATTGTGGAGGTAGCCATACTTGATGATATTCGTTCTGTATTCAAACCTCAAGATCCCTTTGGTTGTATTGTGAATGCGGATGATTTCTTGATATTTAACATAACCGTCCCTAATGCTCAAGATATGTCTTATTTACTGGACTTTTACACACGTGATGCTGCCAATCCTACCCACTTTGGATTTAGTTATATTTTACCCAGTGTGTCTCTAAACTCCGAAGGATTACACCAACTCCCCATTATGTGTGTTAAAAAGCAGAGCCTGATTGGAATGCTAAATATGGAATCTTTAGTGATACGCCCCATGACGACATCTGTGTGTAATATAAAGGAGTCGTACTGCAATCACTGGAGTCAATCCTGGACGGGACTTGATAGTACATAAGTATTTACTAAATGAAATATTATGACTAAATTATTTAGATTCCAAAGAATTATTTACTAAGTAGTATATTTTTTTTTTAAAATAAATCAACTTATTTTGTATACTGTAATATAATTATCAAATAACTTCTCACTTTTAAATTAAAAAACAGCTTTTCAGTTTTGTATGAGCATAGCAACTGCTCTGCTTGGCTTAATATCTAATCCCTGATCATTATTTGTAGAAATGCAGCGATCCGGGAAAACACAATAGCTTCACTTAAGCAAGCTGCAGCAAGTGGTGCTGATCTACTGGAGTTTGATGTTCAACTGAGCAAAGATTTTATTCCAGTTTTGTATCACGATTTTCATGTGTGTGTTGCACTTCGAGTTAAGAACCAGCTGGAATATCCAGAGATGCTCCAAGTACCTGTCATGGACCTAACACTGGAACAGTTACAAAAGCTAAAGGTTTTATTACATTTTGAATTTTTTTTTTTTTTTTAAACCGTACAAAAATATTTCTTTGGAAACTGTGGTGTAACCAATGATGTTTGTTTTTTAAAGATAAGCTATTTTCTTCAGTTTCTAGTCATGTCCTAGTCCTAGGAAGATTCAGATTCAGAACTTAATCCAATGACTGGCGCAGTAATTGATATTATTTTTTTTATTACCTCAACAGGCCAGGAGGCCATTAAGCCTGTGTTAGGTGTTTGTGACATTGTTACCCTCTGTATAATTACAGAGGCTTGAGAAAAATCACTTTTGATGAAAATTAAACTTTAAGAAATCGTATCTTCATTGATAACACACAAAAAATTAAATGAATTTTTTTTGGGCCTAATTAAAAAGTTCACTAATAGGAAAAAAAAAACTTTAGAAAACTGGAATTGTTGAATTGAGTCAACGATTTTTAATGTATCCTATTCCAAATAAAATGTAGTTACTTACATTGTGTCCTGACTCGACACAGATTCGCTAGTAAGTTGGGGCTAGATCACCGCGATAGACCGTTACTGAGTGAATCGCCATTTTCTTTTGAACAATAAATTGTATGATACTGTATTCTTTACATTGTAAATGTAAATAATATACCATACCAACCTACATCATATTATGAACTATCAAACTTTTGGACTCCATTCTACTATATTGAAGTAATTTATCGGTGGCCCCTTATCAAAGAAGACGTGCTCATGTATAAATTATTGTTTTCAATATGTTTTTTGTATTTCATGATTCACAGTTGATTAAGATTTCTATTATGTTTTATTACAAAACCTTACAGATTTACCACCTACAAGAGAAAATTAACAAGGAACCCAGATTTTTTGATGAAGATTTAATAGAGCATCAACCTTTCCCACTGCTCTCTGATGTTTTGGAAGTTATTGATCCAAATGTTGGTTTCAATATTGAAATTAAATGGAATTTGAAACTTGAAGATGGTACCACTGACCTTCAAAATACAGTAGATATTAATGTGTATGTCGATAAGGTAAACTGAAAATTACTACTGCGTACATATGGTTTAATTAGTTTTAATAAGAATATACTTTTGCTATTTACTATATCCACTCTATGTAGAGCGTAGGGATTTCACTAACTGCCTCTAAGCTACTCAATTTGCTCTGGTGCGTCTACTTAAGGTTGTATCTTGTAGTTCTGACATAAACAGACTATGACTGTCAAAAATGGATAGTAGATAGGACTGGAAAAGGGCATCAGCTATACTTATGAACAAATTTAAAACATAATCTAAGCTTTTAATTTTTTTTACAATTGTTTGCTTTGTGTAACATTTATATCATTGTTTGTAACACCTAATCCCACATAATCTAGTTACAATCGTACATAATTTCTTTCATAATTTTGACATTTTGCTTTTTAACATTGTACCTATGCATTTTTTACTACTTAGCCTTCATATTTCTATTTGTTTGCGTATAGAGGCTTGAAGTATTATTTTACTAATTTCATTACAAAGTTATTCAAAATATGTTAGAATTAAAAAGTAAAAATATTTTATTATTATTGAATTTGTATTATTTTTACTTTATTGCAGAACAACAAACATGTTAGTTTTTATAGCCTAGAATGATTTCTATCTGATCACAACTTTAATATAGTAAGTTATATGAGCTTCATTTACATTTTCAGATTCTCGAAGTTGTATTGGAATCAAATATTAAAAGAAAAATTGTTTTTTCTTGTTTTCATCCTGATGTATGTGCAATGATAAGATTAAAGCAGAATATTTATCCTACGATGTTTCCTCACTCAAGGCTTATCACTTAAGTACCCAAAATTATATGACTTCCGGTGTAACAGTATCCAGGATGCAATATATCATGCTCAAAATGCCAGGCTGTTGGGAATAGTAGTACATACATACTGAAGACCTGTTACGTGATTCTACACAGGTGATTCCTAAATATTTTCTACTACACACATCATTATTTTAACACAAAATATTCTTTTAACTAAATAACTTTTAGTCGCTAACAAATATTTTCTATTTGATTCGTTTTCTTGTATTGACATTGGTTTTTTGTTTGATTGCAAACAAAAACCAACAAAAAAAAAAAATATTGAAACGACAATCTTCTTTTGAGGCAGTAATTATTATTTTGTAATAAAATATTTGTACCAGTTATGCTGCATTATCTTAATAGATGGTAATAAAAATATAAGTCCATATATTTTTACAGTATGGAATATGACCATGAATTAGAGAAAGTATTAACTTATTATGTGTATACTTTTAGGTAAAGTTAGTACTTGATGCTGGACTAATAATATTTTGCTGGGGAGATGATAATAACAGCAAAGATACAATAACACACCTAAAGAAATTGGGATTACATGGAGTTATTTTTGACAGACTACATGAGTTTTCCACTAAACAAGTAAAGGTAATCATTATGCAAAAATAATTCAATCAGAATTATTTATTTATTTGGGTAAATATGTATAAAAAAAGTTTAACTTTTTTCTTTTACGCAGGAAAGCATTTTTATGATGGAAGCTCGCGAAATGCAGAAGGTATCTAAGTCAACCATAAAAGATTCAATAGGCGGTGAGGGAGAATTATCACAAAGCAGTCAAGAAGAATCACAGTGTGTTCAGGGAGATGAACTACAAAGTGGTCATGGATGCATACCACAGGAAGATCAGGACAATGCAGAGCCAAGTGGTCAAGGAGACATGCCATGTCAAAATGATAATGAGTTACTCAAACCCCATTCCAGTTCAATATAGGATTAGTTTTTTCTACATATAATAGCTCCAAATCAATTTAAAATAGAGCTAAGTTACTATAGTATTTATGTTGACATATTCTTTGTAAATAATCAACCACAAAATTGCTTTGAAGTCTCTGTAAAATATTTGCTTCTGATGTAATGGATGTTTTTTTAAAGGTTTGATTTTTGTAGCCATCACTATTTTTAGTAGTAACAATTTCAACTACATTGCGTTTTAATTGACAGCCGCGGTTCACATATGCCCAAAATAATGTTAAAACCTAAATGCCATATTTTATTGACATAACCATGATTTTACATGTGTTTTATTTAAATTTAAAGATCAAACCTTAAAAAAACATGCAGAAATTTTATAGCAGATTGAAAAATCACACATTATTAACAGAAACATGTTAAGTTAACTAGACAAGCTATTTCAAAGAGAACTGTCAAAATTTTATGTTCCATTTGTATTTTGCAGTGAAACAAAGACAACTATATCTATCTTCCACTATCTAATACATTTTAATCATTCTGTTTCCCTCCAACAAGTTGAAATTGAGACAATTGTCTAAATCTGGACATGACAAGGGACAGAAAAAATTGCTTATATATGAAAATTAATATCATTGATTATTTAAAAAAAATTAAACAAGTTATCTGAATTTTAAGTGTTCTGTTAATATTTCTTGATCCTCTTCTCAATATAGAGAATTTTTGCATTGAACGTGTAGGTACCAGTCAAATGTATGTCCAATTTCATATGGCTAGTCAGTGCCAGTGGTAAATAAGAAATCTGGCAGTTATTTTCATTTTGCAAGCATACATATTAGGATATTAAAGTCTGTTTGTCAGGTCAAGAATATTCCTGTAAACACTGATCACTGTGTGGATCATCCGTGATCGGGTTTGAAATTAGGTCATGGTGGTCATTTTACTACCCAGTATGGATCTACATTAATATCAGTGTTGCCAATGATATTTTTTTAGATTTGGTGTCTCTGAATATCAGATATAATGCAGAAAAATTATAGATGTTTAATTTTTTTGCAAAAGAAATGCAATTGGTGACGTCACCGATATCATTTCCTCAACCAGCCATTTAAATTTAATGCGAATGCATAATGCATGCAGTAATGTACATTTACATAGTATTTTGCCGTTAAAATTGTCGTAATAAAAAATAAAAAAATACAAAAATAAAAGTAAAATGTTGTCAAAAACTAGGAATCCTACCCTAACACAGGTGTTTGTCAGTTTGTATGTGATGTGTCCACTGGTCTTGACTCGGTGAATAGAGCATTGTATATTTTTATCTCATCTTCACTAGACTTGAATTCTCGTATTTTTATTTGAGACATTCATATTAATTTATTGACACCAAAAATTGTTATCAACTTGATCAAACAAGGAAGCCAATGAGATAAATAATGTGTTTCATTATTCAACTACCTTATCTCTAATATTATATGTATACAAGTTTAAATCACTTATAAGTATAAGCCATTGAATGTCCAAAATCATACAATTTCGTTAACAAGAGATTTTTGAAAATTTTGAATGCAGTTTGTTTTGTAGGAAATGTATATTTTTGTAATTAAATTACATTAAATAAAAGTAGAAGTAATAATAATAAAAGAATAAGTATTTAAATGGAATTGCTGATTTTGAAATGAAAATGATTTAGTTCAATATTTTAATGTACCAGTCAATGTGACTAATGCTGTTTGACTAAAATCACAAGAACGCACATTTTAATGGCTCGTACGCTATATTGTACTTACACAGACTAAATGTAAATTGCTTGAATGTTTAAAGTGTATTTATGTAACGTATGTATCGAAGTGTGTTATATCAACATTATTTTGTATGGATTTGTGATAATTATCAAAAACTATGTTTAATATTTATTATTGAGTAAGTACACAAATATGTTATTATTATGTATGGTGTAATAAAGTGTTAATTTCTTTAAAAGAACACAGGATTTTTACTCTTTTATTATCAATGCCTACCCTATACATATAGACTACTAATACTTTCTTCTCTTATCCGCACCCAATGGTACATAGGTCACTGCATTGGTACACCAAGTGCAGTGAATCTTGATCATTTGTAAAATATTTAAAAATGTATCTTTGCAATCTTCCAACTTAGGTACATTAAGCAACGCTTTAACGAAAATAAAGAATACAAGAACATCATCGTTCCATATCAGCTCCCTATGTGGAGCATATTATTATTTAATAAATGTTATCGACAAAATTGTTAACATCTACTATTTATCGAGGTTAAATTTAAAGACAATAACAGCTTGTGAATAAGATTATAAAAACAATAAATGTATTTTTTTGTTAGTTTTCCAAACAGTAGTTTCTAAATTGAAAATGGAAAAATAATTCAATCAATGTCCATCGACTAAAAAGAAGAGGAAAGAAGGATTCTCATGTTGGATTACAGGCAGGATAATAAAATAAAATTTCTTGAAAATATATTTATTTACCTACAATATACACAACAATATATAAAATATAAATAACATCTTAAGTACATAATAATCTGTGGACGGACAGTTTTTGAGTGTAGTCTCTAGCGCTACCATTAAAATATCTCTTGAAACGTATTCTAAATATAGGCCCAGGGCTTACAAGGCACGAGATTTTTGAGTAATTAGATCATTAAATAAATAATAACACATTTGTAAATCATGTGAACTATGGAATTCTCATAATTAAAAAAATAAATACTTAATTAATTTTAATACATTTATGTACATTTTTCAAATGTTGCAAATACAACTTTATTTAATACATTACAATAAATAAACGTTGAGTTCTGTAAGTACTAAGTACGGTATTGAAAAAGTTTTAAATTTGACCTAATGCAGCCAGTATGCAGAGAAAAACTTGAGGAAGAGGGATGGATTTATTTTAAAAATATCTTTTAGTACCCATAAACAAGCAGGCCAGATCCGCAAACTTTTTTTTGGGTCAAATCCGATGTGGCCTGCTTGTTTATGGGCACCTATTGAGGGACTCCTCAATTTTTATTATTTCATATATCATTGTGATCACACTGATGCGTAGCTGTGATTTCAAATAAAGGACAAATTTGCTAGCTGATGATAAAAGTATTTAGTTTACAGTAAAATCTGGGTAAACATATCAAGTTAAATTTAAACATTTCATAGACTTTGTTATAAAAGGGTCCAATCAATCAGCGCAAAGGGCAATGGAGCGAAGCATGCTCGGCATCAGTTTAAGAGACCATGTCACTAACGAGGAGATAAGAAGACGGACTAGAGTCATAGACGTCATAAAAGCTATCTCCCAGCTGAAGTGGACATGGGCTGGACATGTGCTGGACATGTGGCACGCCAGAATGACGACCGATGGACGAAGCGCCTGCTGAACTGGAGACCTAGAGCTGCAAGGAGACCTGTAGGAAGACCACCAAGAAGATGGACAGATGATATAAAAAGTACTGC
The DNA here is from genome assembly GCA_022494985.1 of Micrasema minimum. Lineage (NCBI taxonomy): Eukaryota > Metazoa > Arthropoda > Insecta > Trichoptera > Brachycentridae > Micrasema > Micrasema minimum. The sequence goes on along the minus strand of JAGVSP010001380.1, from coordinate 34,522 downwards.
AGGATCCAGATGGCAGCTCGAGGCCCAGGACAGAAAGCAGTGGACCAATATGGGGGAGGCCTATGTCCAGCAGTGGACGAACAATGGCTGATGAAGAAGAAGAAGAAGAAGAATCAATCATAACATAATTAATTATCAGTTTTTTGTTGGTTTTTCAGTCAACATAAGGGCCAATACGGTAAATTTAGGCATATTCGAATTGAATGAAGATTAGAAAAATCACTACTCCAGTGGTTTTAAAACTACAATTCTTCTTAGATGAAACTTCATATTGTGGAATGTAAATAAATACACTCTACACTCTTCAACCTATAAAGACGATTTCAAAATAAATCAATTTGACTTTAATGATTTACCTTTAGGTAAATTTGCACTTACACATTGCAATCACAACATTAAAACTCAAATGTCTTGCATAAAACTTGCTAATGGGTTTTACATGTTTTTGTAGATTTGAGGCTTAATGTCACAACATCGCTACCTTCATTTAATATTTTTAATTTAAAATGGAATGCGTAACAGTAATACTATTCTTTTTTTAAATTTCCTACATACACTTGGATAAATAATATTATGCTTTTCCGACTTGTGTTAAAAAGTTATGTGCAAAGGCGATATGGTGATTTTGTGTACAAAAATACATAGCACCCTTAAATATTAACCCTTAGATCTATAGTTAAAAGTTCCTTTGGGTACAGTGATGCAACAGCATGTTGCACTAGTGGAAACCTTCAATAATTTAATTCTTACTTCATCAAACCTTCATTAATGAAATAATATGTAGAAGATGTAATTTCTTTTCTTGATATTGGATAATATTATACTTAAAAGATGGTAAATAATACCACGTAGCTATTAAATTGTAATCTTTTTTTGAGAATTTCTAGCTGTATAATCATGCGTTTTTATGATTTTTTTTTTGAAAAAAAAGTAATAACCGTGTCTTGTAATGCAATAATGTAATCACAAGAAAATTATGTTTTCATTTACAATCAATCTAAGTAGCACTTTTCAACAGCTAGCTAACAATAAAGGTAACACACATTAAGTACAATTTTGATAAGAAATATTATTGATAAAAACATGTTCACAAAAAATGCTTATAGTATAAAATAAAACAGCATTCAATATAAGTACACTTTTTGTTTCAATAAACCCTCCTGAAAAGTCTTGGAATGAAGTACTTAATTATCTCAAATACCAGGGTGTTATTGATACTATCAGTCACCGTGATTCATATACTGTAATAAATACTAACATAAAATCCATGATATGTAAAAACACGTTAATTCATTTCATTGAGCTTCACGAAGCTTTAAAGTTTGACAGATATTTTGAAATCTTGCATTGACTCGGCGAAATTTACGTAAATTGTAAAGAAATTTTGAATAATCACGATCAATTTTGAAGAATGATACCATTGAGAAGTTATTAATTAGTTCTTAAAATATAAGTTGTATACTTACACACTCTACATATAAATATAAAGAACTTTTTTTTAAATCAAATCAATCGCTTTCTGCCAAGGGAAAAAAATTGCAAATGCAAGTCCACTTTTGTAGATCTATGTAGGACGTTTTTACAAAAGTCTACTCGAGTGGTTATTCTATGAGATAGTTGTGATTTGTAAGAAATGTCATCTAAGAAATATTAACTATCAAAGATAATGAATTTTTGACATTCTTACAATTGTATAAGACTTAAAATTTACTTGTTATATTATTGAAAAATTTCATGATTATAATATTATTAATGGAAAGACAAATTGACTTAATCACTAAGACCCAAATTTTAAGAAAAAAACAAATTCTTTTTGGTATATTCATTTGAAAGAAAAGCTATCAATCATTTTTTTTGTTGGAAACAATCCATTTAATAAAGGATTTACAATGCGAGTGTGTCTGGAGGTAGAAGTCGAGGAAGACAGAGAAAAACATGGCAAGATCAAGTACAAGTGCTTGAAAACGGTCATGTGACAAGTTGGAATAATCGGCATGCATGCATGAGAAGATGTTTGAATTTGGAGAAAGTAAGAGGAGTATGTCAGGACAGAGTGGTGTGGCGTTCTATCCTCTCTGCCTACCCCTTTGGTGAAATGGCGTGATGTTTAGTTAGTTAGGAACATTTTGATGGTTATAATCATTTTTCAAAACCTATAAAAAAAAAAAAGATCTATGTAGTTGGAAGCTGACATTTTCTACAGTGGATATAGTTAGCTTGCTACAACCATTTAATACATTGAAAAATTGAGAAGAGAACTCAATCAAATATAAATTATTATCGAGATAGTGTGTTGAAGGTGGATTGTCTTAAGACGGGTGAAGAGTTGACAAAGGACAGGGGTGAAAAGAGACTGGTGGTGGCCATATGATTAACACAGGGAGCAAAAAATTGAAGAAGTTACGATATATTCTATTATAATTTATGGAAGAAGAATATGGTTGATGTGAGATAAAATTAATTAAGCAAGACATTGTTGAAATATAAAACAGATTTTTTTGGTTAGGTCAATTTGTCTTTCCATAAAAAAAAGTAGATAAAAACAAATAATACAACAAATGAGAATCTATTTCTTTCAATGGAGAAGCTTAGTGGAACTTGAAGTAGAATTTCGAAACGGTTTTTCTGAAATGTATAAAAAATAATAGACTCAATTCGTTTGCACAGTAGTTCGGTAAACGGTACAGAATAGCGCCGCTGGTCAACCACTTAAAAAAATTGTTAGCTACTTATTCCTTAATTTTAATATATTATTTATTAATATACAAAGCCCTGGAGAAGGAGTAGTATCTCCAAAACCGTTTGGCATTTTAAAAATAAATAAGTAGTTTTAAACAAAAGTGTGTTTGTATGTGAAAAATATGTATATAATATGGCTCTCTTACAAGAAAATAAGTAAAAGTAAAATAAGGTACCAGATCAGAATATTTGCGGAATGTGGCGATCAGTGGGGCAGAACTTGTAGATGCCCTTTGGAGGCTTGCAGAGAAGATGCTCGTGGATGTACTGGCACGGGCACAGCAGTGTGGCGCTGTGCAGACCAGGACACAGCGGCGACACTGCCAGGCGGCCGCGCAGCGCGCGCGCGCCCCAGCGGCCCGCGTAGCGCAGGTAGAGTCGCGCCGCCCGCTCCTGCAAGCATCAGGGGCGCTTGAGCCACGCGGCGCAGCGGGCCCCGCAGGCGCGCGGGTCCCGCCGCGGCTTGTTGCGCAGCAGCTCCTCCGTGTACTGGCAGGGGCACAGCGCCTGCGACAGGTGGCGCGGCGCCGCGGGGTTCCCCGCGCCCTCCTCCAGCGTCCAGTCTAGCCGGTGCCTCAGGAAGTCCTTGCCCCAGCGCTGCAAGTACCGGAGGAACGCCTGCTCCGCTAGCCCCTATATACGACCACCCACTACATCAATCTACTTTTTCTTATGTGATCAAAAATCTTATCTTTATCTTATTTATTAAATTAAAGCTTTATGTACAATTTATTTCAATACATACAAGAGCAGGCTTATTACTATGTAGCAATATCTTCCTACTAACTATTATGTTGACTAATTTATTAGTTGTACAATCTGTCAATCTTTAATACAAAATACTTGAAAAGATAAAACGTTAAGGATTTTTAATCACACGCGTCAAATGTTAGTATTCATCATATTATGTATAGAGATGACTAGTAGGTATAATCTTAGCTAATAGACAACACAACTAACAAAAAACGAATACACTAGTTAGTAATAATGATTAGTTTAACACTCTTGGAGTTAGATCCGCTCGATCTGTTAGATACACAAAGGATTCCTCTGATAAAATTGGTTTTCATAAAAAATAGCAACGATAAATAATAGTGAGGTATTTCATAGATTTAAAAAAAGTCAATTATTAACATGCACAAATAAATAAATTTACAATTGCATGCATAGATTTACATAGTATGTTAATCTTTATTAAACTTTATTATATCGAGTCTAATTTATATGAAATATACATTAAATTGAATGTCAAGTTCTGATAATTGGCAGATATGGATATCAAATACTAGGTGAAATGGGGAATGTTGTAATATATCAAGTGGCCACTTAACCCAGCCAATGACAGGTCAAAAGCCCTGTAAACGATAGATATCCATATTCCCTTCCAAACTTCTCCTCTCTGTTGAGATGTCAAAATGTTAGTTACTTTAAAAATATTAATTGGTGTTTTACTAGTATTATTACTACTCTCCCTTATCTGCACCCAATATACCTACAATGGTGTACAGGGCACTCCATTGGTACACCAAGTGCTGTGAATCTTAATAATTTGTTACATGCATTTTACTAAAGATGCATTTTACTAAATATCTACAAAAATATAAAGTAATACACCTGTATAGACATGGTTAAATATATATTTTTTTAATAAGGTCAAAACTAACATTTTTGCGGTTTTTTATATTATGTAACTTAAATTATCTTGAAAGCAGTTGTTTGTGCTTCTTGTGAAATTTGGCGTTTGGTACACACAGAGTAGGTTTCATCAAACTGCTAAAGATAAATTAATAATACCACTAAAAATAAATCAAGTAAGCTAGTGTTAAAGGAATATTAATTGACAAACCTGTTTCTGTGAGAGTCGAGTAGTTTGGCTGCCTTGAATGACTATATCTTCGGCAGTAACATCCAGTCTACGTTCCCACCCAACGGGGATAGTTCCTCCTTCGTCTCTTTCAATAATTTGCTTGAGTTGAGCAATACAAGGAGCAGAATCAAAGTACATGAAACACAAGTTCACTTTGTGGCATGACATTTTACCCCGGTCATCCAGTGCGAGTAGGAGTTTATGTTTCATTAAGTGTTTATTAACTCGCCCGAGGCATTTTTCTAAGCCTCGCGATAGTTTTAATTTCAGCCACATGCAAATAAATATGGCGGCAGCATTGAGCAGCAGCCAAACTACACCCAGCAGGAATAGTGTTAAACTGGGCAAACTGGCAAATAACAGAGCCATTAAAACAACAAACGCCAACAGCATCCAACACACAAACACTCTCTTGTAGCAGATATTGTAAAGGGTAAACCGATAATCATTTACTAACAATTCCATTGCTTGCACATATTCTTCTACAGTGAGCTGAAAAAACAAAACAAAAACATGTTGAGAAAAATTTAGTATCACTAAAAATTAATGAATTATAATAATTTTGCTAAGAAATGCACACAATTTATTTATTCCATATAAAATCTTTCTAGATATTAGAATCAAGGGTAAGAGTAAGAAACATGATTAATAAAAAAGGTAAATGAAAGAAAGGTGAAAAAAAAAAGAGTAAAAAAAAGGAAAGATTGTTATTAACTGTAGATAATATGTTTCTTCTCTTTAGTCTTCATGTTATTATCTAGTAAGCACAACCAGTCTACATACTTGAATGTAATGTAAGTAATTATACTTACTGTTAAACCTTGAGCCATTAATTCTTCCGGTACCAATTCAGGCCGAAATTGTGCTGCTGTAATCCAGGGCCAGTTGGAATTCACAGGAAGTAAAGTAACCACTACATCTCCATTGGCTATAAGAAAACAATAATATTGACATTAAATTTGAGTATATTAGTCCTACTGTGTATCAAGCAATTACTTCAGTACATACAAGAATGTAGTAAACACCTACGAAATAGAAGATGACTTACCAAATCCTTGCCTGGCTGCTACTAGATTGACACTTCTTTGTGGTGTAGTTGTGGGTTCACCTGTTGGTATTTCCACTGACCTTTCGATATTTACATGGACGGATTCAGTTTTTAGAACAGCAGGCTTTTGAGATCCAGGAAGCTCGTCATCGAATTGTACCCAAGCTGGACTTTTGGGTGATTTGGATGATTCCGATGTTTGATTTGCATTTTGCTGTGATTGATTCAATGGAATATCTTGAACGGGTTCCGATACAGTAGACCGAAGAGGATCGGTACCTGTACCGTTAGAAGTGTGTACACTCATGTCTTAATCTTATAAATAAATTATGTTATCATAAAATGTATCCTTCTAAGGCCAGTAAAGCCATATCAACAATAAATTGCGTACGTGTAATAAACAAAACGCAACTATCTGACAACAGGTAACCCGACAGGTAGGATTTGACACGCCCACAACTACTTTGCCATATTATTTGATTTTTTATTGGCACACCTGTGCTCACAGATTCCTGTGCTACACCTGGCCATAGACAAGTAAACATAATATTCAAGGATCTTAAAAGAAAAAGGGATAGGTCGTCATCGCGTCTTATATTTCTCGAAGGGCTCTTGTTTTTGATGTTCATACAAATTTAAAAAAATTGACAGCTTTCTTTACTTGAATAAAACCACCGAGAACCCATCAAATATCGCAAAATGTTCCAAATGAGGAAACGAGGAATAAGCTAGGTATTTGCTAATATTTATGGCAGCAGCGTTAGCATTTGAAAAAATCCCATACACTAAAGAAGTGTCCGTTTTGATCGTAATTTTTTTTTTTTTTAAATGTATTTAACCGCCTCAGCAGGTCAGGAGGCCCAATTACAGAGGGGAACAACGTCACAAAGACGCAGGCTTGAGAAAAATCACCTTTAATTTTTGTGTTCCCAACGGAAATCTAACTCGGAACCTCCAGCATCTTAGCCATTACGCTTCGGAGGCTGCCATCCGTATGGGGACGTTACTTGTAATGATTACAATTTGAGTTAACTTTATTTTTCTCATATTTTTCTATTTACTTAAGCAAAATAAAAGTCAAAAGATAAAAACAGAACAGACAATGAATATTATTTACAGGTAGGTATTATGTTCAACAAAAAGGAAAAGTCCGTTTATGATCTGGAAATCCTAAAAAGATTGGCTGACCGACGCCACGACCCATCCATTACCCCCTCTACCAGCTCCCAACTACTATCGCCACTAATGGCGACTACTCCTATCGCAAGCGTTGGCGTTGGCGTGATGGCTGTCATGTCTGGAAGCCGCTTAGTTTGTCAAGTAAGTACCTAATTGTCAAAAAAAATGTGTCGCGTGTCTGTGGCCGTGTTGACATCTATGGCCAAATTAATGTCTGCGGGGCAGATCGCCATTCTCATTTTTAATACAAATAAGTATAAATTCGTAAATTGTCACACGTAACTCTCCGCGAATTCATAATATTTCAGGTTGGATAAATATTTATTCATTTGAATGAAATACAAACTGGATAAAATTTACAGATTTTATATATTTAAAATCTAATAACATATTAAAAATATTAGAGTTCAACTCGGCGATAAAAATGTGGAGTGATACGCTTTTGATAGTTTTTATATCGATTTGTACTGCATTTTTGGGAGAAGGTAAGTAAATAACATTCTAAAAGTAAAATAACTTTGCTTCAATAAAATTATAACACCTTTTAGGCCTCCACTCTTTTTGAATGACTTCAAATTTACATTAATTATGCACTAGTGATTAATATTTTTCAGAAGCACCACGTTATGTGATACAACTACGATTTAAAAAATTCCGAGTAATACATGGGGTTAAATATCTTACCTAATAACAATATAATAATGTTTTTCTGGGTTATGACTTAGCAACTAAAACACCTTTATTAAAAAGGTAATGAAATTCCAATAAAATTTACGTTTCAGGGCTTACATGGATTATGGTTTATAGAACGGAAAAATACCAAAAGCTAAAATCAGAAGTTGAAAGACAAAGCAAAAGACGTAAGATACCTATCATTTTAATTTATAAATAAATGATTACATCACTTACAGATTAAACACAATGAAAATTTTATTTTAGTGGAAAGACGGAAAGAGGCTCATGGAGACTCATTAGATAAACAGCATAAAAAGAAAATTGAAAGAGAAGAGGAACGTCTTAAAAATAATAATCGTGATCTCTCCTTAGTAAAAATGAAATCTATGTTTGCCATTGGGTTCGCTTTTACGGCGCTATTGAGTATGTTCAACAATATGTAAGTACCGAACAGAAATTAAAATGGTTATACGAGGCGTATAGAAACAAAGACAGCAATGTTAATTTCAAATTGTTGGTAATCAACGAAAAATGTTTTTATTAAAACCTGTATAAGGTAACTCGATGCAACAATTTTTAAATATTAAAACATAGCGTGCAGCTACAACTTAATTTATATCCATTGTTTATTTTCTAAGATATCTGTCATTGTTCTTAATTATTAGTACGAACATAGTACCAAAACAATGGTAAAAGAGTTTAATCACTGAATGCTCCTTCATTTTCCTTTATATTTTATGCACCATGTCCATTAGGTAAAAAAGCCTTATGTTTACTAAATGATGCTAATGATTATCAGAGAAGACAAAATAGCAGCTCATAATGTAATTTTGGTTGCAACTGTAATGTTTCAAATGAATTATTGCTATTCGGAATCTATTGCTTAGGCTGAACATACATAAAGTGCAGTCAGAGTACCATCCAGTTTCATTAAAAATTTTGTCTGTAAAATATCAAATAAGATCTGATGATGAAAAATGATTGAACATTTACTTTCGCATGTCAATAGTTTTACCTAACTAACTAATCATCACGCCATTTCTCCGGAGGGGTAGGCAGAGAGGATAGAATGCCACACCACTCTGTCCTGGCATACTTCACTTGCTTCCTCCACATTCATACATCTTCTCATGCACGCACGTCCATTATTCCGACTTCTCAATAGTTTTAAAGAATTATTAAATAATGTGACAGAAAAAAGATACAAACCAGAGAAAGAAAATTTTTGCAAAAGAAACTGGCAGTATTTCTAATAACTAATAAAATCATTTTACATCAATAATTTGTCCATTTTCTATAAAATGTTCAGCCTTTTTGCTTTTTTGTCCTAATTTTTTGTAGCTTTTAGAAAAGTTTTCTAATATACATAAATATCTACAAATGATGTAGAACGCTTAACTCTTTGTCTGCAAGGGCCTTAAATAGTAAAATAGTTTTCATGAAAAAATTCAAAGAATTTATAGCAAAGTATTTAAAAAAAAATTTTATTCACATTTACTAATTTTCTTTGCAGACAAAACATTCAGAAACTATTGGGATTTGCCCCATCAAGAGCAGCTTCCAAACAGGGTGGAGCTTTGTTTGGCGCTACACCGGGACAATTTAAATAGACTAATCAATGTTTTGTGTTGTATTTATTCACTTAAAATGATATGAATATACTGTATTTATTGAGTTAATATATATTTGTTTCATACATGGGGAGTTGCATTATAAACCTATCAAACGCCAACCTAGTTAGGTCAATAGTCCGGAATTCACCATCCACTATTATTTCTGATAGTGCTCTTCCTACAGCTGGAGCTTGCTGGATACCTGAAACAATTGTTATTTTATTAATGATAAAATTATTAGTAAAGGGTGAATCTTTATTCAATAAATCAAGATAAATATCACTGAAAATATATCCACTGTTTCCACGACTGGAAAATTGCAAAAATATCAGATGAATATTATGTAGAAATAAATGTTTATACTTTTTTGGAATCTATGGTACTTAACAAGTTATTATTAAGCGACTCCGCCAATAGTAAAAATCCAGAAATACAAAAGCAATTTATTGTTTATTCTGTCAACCAGAAGAATTTCTATGGCTTTGGTGCTTATGGACCAGGTAATTATATCTATAGGAATGCAGGTTCTATAGAAATTCTACAAGTGATAATATCCAGTAAGTTAAAGAAACATTTAGAGTAATATTTTATGAAGCATAGCTTAACATACTTGCTTTAAATTAGTTATTTTGAAATCCAAAATAGTAAAATTCTATTGAGATACAAACCATGTCCACTAAAACCAGTAGCAAAATATAAATTTCCATGGTATGGGTGTACTCCAATAATTGCATTCTCGTCATACTTATTATAATCATAGTAACCAGCCCAAGCACCAGTCACCTGGAAATAATGAAACTTCTATATATACACACCATTTCCCACGATGAGACCGCGAAACTCCAGAGGGTGATTATTCATGATATTCTGAGAAAAAAAATCTTAATAAAGTTTTTCAAAAAACTCAATGTAATACCGTCCATTTTTGAACTGGCTAACACCACGTGACCTGCACCAATTTCAGATATGAAATTCGAATTTTGAATGTCCGCACAAGGCAAGGCGTTCGGTGACCAGAGCGGACCCCCACTCCTCCCCGCCCACCGCCACCCCGCCACCGCTAGCATTTCAAACAGAAACCAGTATTACATAGTCGCTTTTTATAAATACTTTTTTTAAAATTAATTATTAAAAATGCCCGGATCAAAAAACTTTAGAAGGATTTTTTTCTCAGAATACCATGAACAATCACCCCAGTTTCCACAAACAGTACTGAAATAAAATTACATTTTTGCGATTTCCTAAGTCGACCTTTTTGAGTAAGTGCATTTTAGTATTTACGGTGCGATATGATAGAAATAGTGTTCAGTATGAAATAGAGGTTGCATACATTATTATACCGCTACTACTTTCCCTTATCCCCACCTAATTGGTGTATACAGAACTGCAGTGGAAACACATCAGAGCAGCGCATCTTGATAAAAAAAATGATTACATGAAAATAAGATGATCAGTCTTGCGCTTTAGTGTCAGTCCAAGGTATGACACATGAAATAATAATATGAAAACCACATGATGTGAGTAAATATTTCATTTATTGGGACAAGTGATATTAGATTTTTTTTCTAGGTTAATTAATGGTGTTATTTTTAATTTAACCGGCTTCACACTGTGATAGTTATTTATTTTCAAACAGTAAATCGCATAAAAATGAAGTTCAGGCACCCATGTCTAATGTCATTTCTAGATCAAATACATATACACTTTGTTTCCCGATGACACCTGGAAACTCTAGAGCAGCGGTTCTTAACCTTTTTGACTGGCGACCCTAAATACACATAAATTTGAAGCCCGCGACCCTGAAATGTATTATCTTATTTTTCAGTGATAACAAAACAATAGTAATTATTATAGAATATGAAAAGTTATTAATTAATTAGAATTAAAAAACGTTTTTTTTCTTTACGACTTTATTGGAATCAAACAAACCGGGATTACAATATTACAGTTAAAAATATTAAATGTTCTTTTTTTATCTTCAAAAAATTTTGTTATTAATGACTACCTTGGTGTTGTATTTTCGAGCAAAGAAGATTTATGCGTGGAGTTAAATTTATAGCTAATGCACATCGCATGTCATGCTGAGGATCCAGTCTATTTCTATACTTATTTTTATGATTGCAAGGCAAGAAAATCCTGCTTCACACAAATAAGTAGTCGGGAATGGTAGCAGAGCTTTTTCAGCTTCATTGCTCAGTATATTTTTATGGTAGTTCGCTAGTACCTAGTGAGATAAAATTAGTGATGTGACATTGATCTACCTATTGATCAAAATTAAAAATATTCGATATTAAAAATATTTTTAAATTCTATATTTTGTCACTTTTTTGAGATTTCCCGCGACCAATCTTAAAACCCCTCGCGACCCGTATTTGGGTCGCGACCCGAGGTTAAGAAACGCTGCTCTAGAGGGTGGTTATTCACGGTATTCTGAGAAAAAAATGCTAATTAAGGTTTTCGAACAAAGCAATTGTGGGCTTGTAGCCCAAAATTTTCAATGCAGAAAAATGTTAATCACGGGATTTAGTTAGTAAGATAGTTCAAAGTTATATAACACTAGTTCATCAGAATTTACAAACCTTCACTCCTTCCAATGATGGAACTCTATGTGATAATTCAGGCCAAATATTATTATTGAAAAAGTCATGATCAACTTCCAAGTCATCAACATTAGGTTCTTCTTCAATTACTGGACATCTTCCCGCAATAAAATTGTTTCCTAAACCCTCTCTGCGGAAATATACTCCTGAGCAATCTATTGTCATTGGAGAGTTCATTCCGGGAATATTAGGATCTTGACTGTTGAAGCAGAAAACATATCGCTTTCTGAAAATAAAGTGAATAATGTATTATCCGTTCTAAATAAGGAATGACATAGTACTAGGTACTATGTATATTACAAGTGCTCTATGACCAGTCCGGTGACATAAGGACAAAGCATTTTGCTTATAGAATATTTTGTAAATAAAATTCCAATTTTTAAAATTTATTTATACTATGAAGTATTGAATCACTTTGTTCTTGAATTTTCAAAATTAAATTATTTTAAAACAATTTGCCCAAATGTCATAGGGGCTTTTTAATATCGGTACAACTATAAATATTAATTTTTAAACGTCACTGATATATGAAATAAGGGTATTAGAAATATTTCAGTGAATTTCATAACTGAACCAAATCCTGCTCCAGCATTGACATAAATGATAAAAATATAATAATGCATTTTTCTCAAAAAATCCTGAGAAGCAAGTAGTGCTTTGGTTATGCTTATACGGGAAAGAAAACTGTAGTTTTCTTCGCAGTTTGAAAATTGTTTCATATAAAGCGAAAACTGTATGGAATATTGAATGGTCGGTGCAATTTTGGCTGACCTGATAGTTAATGTTTTTAAGTAAATGTTTAAGTAGATTGCTATTTATATTGAATGTTTTTGAAAACGTGAATAACATATTTACATTATTAGCTATATTATTTCCTGTGTGCAAACATACAATATTAACTTACAATCGCTCTTTAAAAATATACATAATTTTTGACAGACTACAATTTTCTGAACATGAAACTATAGTTTTCGGTCCGGTATTTTAGTGTCCGGCGCATTAGAGTGTACTAAAAGTAGTATAAATACCTCCGTTCAACAGGAAGCGGTAAACTTAATAAACCACGTCCAACACAATTTCAGCCAATTCAGCAACCTTGCCAGATTCAGCACCAGCAGCAATAATACACTGACTGAATGTTATGTCCCTAACACGCTCGTCTTTTGTTTTGACGTAAAGCGTGTGAAGTCTTTTACATGTGCCCGGTTCGACACCAGGTACCACCAAAGAGCGACATAACTCCGAACCAAATCCTACTGCTTCAGCGTTGACATAAACGGTTCCTTTTTCAATAGCTTTATTCCTAAATCCAGATAATAAAGACCAAGGGTCAAACCATCCCTCATTTTCCAATCCAATACATCCTGGAAATAACAGTAAAGTAATCTTTGAAATAATTTTACTGATTTTTCGGTTTTAAAAAGTAAAAACATACTGTTTTCATTGAATGAGGGTTTTAGTAAAGTTACAACTTTACCTAAAACTATTCCATCTAAGTTGAGCCAAGGATATTTTTTTTTCAATTTGTCTGCAGTCAATAGTTCATTTTTAACATTGTACTTTTTTTGTATATTATGATTTCTTCCAAAGAACCAGCATTATGCTCATTCGCAAGCAATAAGTATCCTCTTGGGGTAAATTCAACATCAACACCCAGAGTTCTTTTTGATGTCCTTAAAAATTCTGCACCATACTGAGACATTTCAATATTTTCCGGCAGTGAAAATTGTTGCCGCAGTCCTCCTACTGACAAAACAGTGGATGATTTACTGTACTGAAAATATTAGACCAACTATAATTCATTTATTCAAATTAATAAATCTTTTTGAAAAATAAAGTATCACATTTAAATTTAATCATGTTAAAAAAAAGAATACTTTGTAGCCAATTGATTTTCAATAATTCGACATTTAGAAATTTAAGGGCAATAGAACATTACTATAGGTGAATATTAATTGCACAAAAGTTTAAAATCTTTTCTTGATCTAAGTATGTACAATGTACACAGATTGATAAGGAATGCAGTGGTATATTACATAATTATGTATAAGGGGTCTCACTCCTTTTTTAGTCTACATTAATGACCTAACAAATAGAAAATTCAAAGATACTCTTTAGCTTTATGCAGACCACACGGTTTTTTATTTCTACAGTCCAAATATTGTAGAATTGCAAGATCAGATGAAATAGAATGCTTTCTAACTTGCGGACTGACTAAGAATAAATAAACTGAGTCTAAATAGGAAGTTCAACAAAGAGTTTGTCTCAATTTTTGCATTGCAAATGAAATTTTGTGTTCTCAGTCACTGAAAATGTTGCAGAAAGCATATTTGCGGAAAACTTTTTTCTCTTTCCAAAACTCAAATTACCACTTCGAGGCACCCGTTTTCAGTCGATATAAAAGAGAATTTGCGGCGAGAACTGAAATCGATTCTGTAAAATGCGTTAAAAAAAAGTTTGGATGGTTGGATTATTTATTTGTTGATGTAAGTGTATTATTTCAGAAGGGGCCTACTTTGAAGGCGATGCAATAAATTTGGATGAGTAACTGAGATTTGGTGTTTTATTTCACCCTTTCCCGGGTACTTTCTTGACAGAGTAGTTTATATATATTTTTTATAAATCGTGGTCAAAATTATGTTTCTATTTTGTAAAACTTGTACTATATTTTTTACGTTTATTCTTTGTGCTGATGTAATGTTTGAATTAAAACGTAATGTCCCAGAATATGTCTTATAACTCATGGGATCACAATCTTATGTTTGTGTGAAATTAATAAGTTAAAAAACCTTTTAAACTTATTAACTCATACAAGTACTTACAGTATGGTCCTTTTCTATAACACATGTTTTCAGAGCCCCTCCGCTCTTCTCATTTAACCAGTACGCGATAGAGGAACCCATTACCCCTCCACCGATAATAACCACATCTGTGTGGGAAGGGAAATTAGGAATATCCGAGTTGTCATGTTCGTAGAATTTTTATGTTTGGTTCTTTGTTGGTTGCTTTGGAAATAATTTCTTTATACTCGTTTCCGAGTAATCTTATAGTTCTGTTGAGGGGATTTTCTGTAGGTCCTTTTGAAAAATTTGAATAACATCTTTGACAGGTATAACTATTCTTCAATATTTTGGCAATCATTGATTATGGTTTCCAGACCTAGTTTCCAGACCAGTATCTAAAAGTTAATAAAATTGGATTAAGAATAAAATAAAATATTTTACAATGAATACCTCAAATGCAGGGGTAGACAAACTCCCGGCTGTGCGGTTGTCAGCTTGTGATCAGCTTTATTATTATCACGTTAACAAATGTTTAACTTCGTAGTAACCACTGTCATTCCTCAAGTACAGTACATGAAGAAAAAAAAAACAATATCTCGTCAATTTTTTGACCAAACCGCTTCATTTTTCGTATAACTCTAGTCAAAGACATACTCTATGTGTTACACTATATTTTTTACAATAGCATTCTAAGCTTGTTTATTAATATTTTTTTTGAAAAGGATTCGAACACCACTACCAGAGAGATCACATTGGCCAAACCAGTTCCCAACAATGCTTTTCTCTTCCATTAGGTGTTTGTGAACATCGCTGAATTTCGGTCAAAATATTATTTTCTATTATTATATATGATGATTTAGAAAATGCGGCAATATCTAATTATATGATTACGTAGAAGATGAAGTAGGTAGCAATTGAGATATTTAAGAAAAACATAGCTTTCGGGCCCCACTTCACATCACGAGCAACATTTTAACAAAACATAATGAAAATTATATAAGTTTTTTCTACTACTTACATGTGGTGTACAAGGGGGTACCCAAAAGAAATATAACTAATATGGGGGGAGAAGTTTTTAACATCTAACCAAACACCTTGCAAACAATATATTGTTATTAATATATTGTATTAAAATGAAACAGAATTATAAACGTGTCACTGCCTGTGATGAATTACATCAATTTACATGAAAATAAAATGATTTAGGTAAATACTTACAGATAGCAAATTTTATGTTTTATTATGAACTACGTAAATTCCCTTAGTTGAGCTTCGCGTATTTATACTTTTATTTAAATTTTTCTTAGATAAAATTATTAATATACTTTCGTCCCTAACTTGTGTTGGGTTAAATGATATATAACGTTCATATCATATTTAAGTACGTATATTTTATTAATGATTGTTATTTTGCTTTTATTTAGATAATTATGTACACAGGCGATGGTTTGGGTCACGTTTGGGTTGTGAACACAGATTATATAAATATTATACTTATAAATTAATATACTATTGTGAAAAATGAATACCGCGACATTTGACCAAAGATAAAAGGCTCCCCAAATTTTGTGCGCTGATTGTGTACCGGTATTAAACTTGTTAGTTTAGAAGGAGAGTTAGAGTTAGAGAAAGTTAAATAAACCTAGAGAGTTTGTCCAGTGAGTGGCGCTAACCAGTTACCACATTGGGTAATTTTACGACAGTGTACACGGTTCTGTGCTGCGACCATTAGGTAAATTTTACTATTTGTATGGTGACCGATACAATGTGCACACACCGCGAAATTGTGTTACCTACCTACTTGAGTAAATGTTACATATACTGTGAATTAACTCTGAAAAGTCACTATAACAACAAAGTTCCTACTGTGTAAGACAAAATGTTGATGTTTGTGTGAATATTCCATAACCCGAACGATAACTTTTTGCAAGGCATTAGTCTTAGAAACTTAAATGTGTGCACAATACTACTACTTAATTACTGAAAATGCCACATGTGGGACAGTGGGACCACTTTAAGCTCCGTGAAAGAAACCTCGGTGCTGCAAAATGAAAAAATATTTAGAAATATGTAATACCGGCACGAACAGTGCTAATTTCAACGGTCCCTTTTTTTCACGGCGCTTACTATATATCAAGACGAAAAATCCCGAATAATGATTCGAATTATTCTGTCAATGATTTGAGTATTTTTACATTCTTGCCGAGAGTGCTCGATAGCAACACCCCCTCTAAAATTCAGGGGTGGTGTCGATAGTCTATAGAGTATGACTATCGATGACTGAGGGTAATGGAGGGCCCACCTCCACCCACAACTTTACTGTTTAAGAGTACCAGGGACCGGGAGCATCAATCGACTCAACAGACTGTGACGATGCCAATCCCGCTCACAACTCCTACTCAGTGCCTCTTAATAGAAGAATAATTAGTGGCGATAGAATGAGATGCTAGAGAACTTTGAAAGGCAGCGCTGACTATCTGTTGTACTCCATTTTAAATCTACCCCATCACTGTCAAGCGTTGTCTGTGGGGTGGTCATGTCTGTAGGCTACTTTTTGTTTTTTTCATGCATTTTTCTATGGTGTCCGTGTGTCAAACTATGAAACTATATTATCTGTGGTATCAAACTGTCGAAAAGTCGAAAGTTTTGCTGAAATTCACGTGCGTGGAAAAAACATGCTCGAAAAAATTCTGCTTTTATTCTGTTTGAAATTTTTGCTAAAATACCAATTGTTCGCCGGTAGGTACATTATTGTGAATAATCTTTTGAAACCATAATGGATTCTAAAATATGCAACTATTGACAGTGGCCACAAGAGGAAGAGTGAAGTAAAAAAGACAAATAATTGTTTTTACTTAACTAAAAAAGTGAAGTTTTAAACACGATAATTGCAACGTTAAAATAACAGAATACCAGTAATAATCCTCCCGCTGTATCATATAGACTGAGAGCACAGACGTAAGTCTTCCAGTATACAGCGTCCGCGAACGGTAAATTGCTAAAGCCTAATGCGCAATTCAGTGACAGGACCAAGACCACGACTAATCGGAAGTCATAATTATCACGACCAGTACTGTGAACTGTGACTAAACCGAGATTCGACCTAGATCGAGGTGAAAATTTGTCAAAACTCAAAATAATATGCATCTTACTAATTTTATATCTGGTCGCTTACAGAATGACCAAGCTGTAGGTACAAAATGTCTCTGTTAAGTGGGCTGATTGCATCCGACAGATTTTTAATCTGGTCTTGTGTTGGTCGCTGCAATATTTGGATAGCTATTGTGATAAATATTTGCATATAAAGCTAATGCTTGTTTTTAGTTTGTTAGACGAAATAGGTAAAAATGACACTGTTATAATAATTGGAGAAACAGGCAGTGGAAAAACTACCCAAATTCCCCAATTAATACACGAATCTCGGATGGAAGGTTCCGGCTTGATCGGAATCACGCAACCCCGGAGAGTAGCTGCCATCACAGTGGCAATGAGAGTTTCTCAGGATATGAACACTACGCTCGGTGATTTTGTTGGTTATGTAGTTAGTGCACAATAAGTGGTGGGTGAGAACAATCAATAAAATAAAATTAATAGAAGTAGATCAATTTGTACTTTACACATTCGACGTAGGCTTAACAGTTCTGCCTTTTCTGGTAGGTAGCCCGATGAGTATAATTATGTCTCTGTATGAGATTAAAAAAATTTTGCATTTATATTAAATAATTGTTGTATTTTCGCTACCTACATGGAGCACATAAACTGCCTCCAAGCTAAGCTCAAATAAAAAGTTGAAAAAAACAAATAAAAAGGGTTATTAGTACACTTCTTTCAAAAGTACCATAGATTTTCTAAAATTGCACAAATTCCTATTAAAATTCGATTTAACTTTCCTCAATTTTCTCTAAGACTATGGGTCAAATAAGAAAAAAATTTCTACAAAATTTAATCCAAATTTGATGTAGATTCACTGGTTTCTCGCTTGTACATGGAGTTTTGCTACACGGTGTATAAAGATGTACAATTTTCACACCAGTAGTGTTTTTAAGAACTTTGGATTTGAATGAAGTATTGCTCCTATAGGTACACCGTAAGGTTTGAAGATGTGACATCACCAAAGACTAAAGTAAAATATTTGACTGACGGTATGTTGCTCCGAGAAGCCATGCTGGATCCACTTCTCATGTCCTACTCCATTCTAATACTAGACGAAGCTCATGAGCGGACAGTTTCTACTGATGTTTTATTTGGGATAATTAAACAGGCCCAAAAAGATAGAAAACTCAGGAATAAAAAACCTTTGAAGGTAAACAATAAGTATTTTTTTGTGTTATTTGAAAAAATTACAGAAATTGTTAATACAATCTAAGAATAATAATTTGATGATAACTTTATTGTAACCTAGTACTAAATTATTCAGTTATGTATCCACCTGTGATTATGTTACCCATGTTGGGCTGCCATGCACAAATTCGTGGGTTCGATTCCCGTCAGAATCAATTTTTATTGATTTATTTTATTGTTTTAACGCTCATAGGGCTTTTACATAGACATTTTTTAATGTACACAGTAGGTAGCTATTCATTACCGCCAGAGATGGCATCCAGACACTGTTCCCTCAAATGCACTAGATTAGTGTTGAAAACCTCAATATTATTAGCATACTTGTTTGCCAGTGCGTGCATTCGTTGTATAGATGAGTTTGCACTGTAATTTGTCGATGGTTGGCTGCAGTAAAATAGTGCATTACCACGGGTAACTCGACCAGGCATACTAATTAAATTTGTTAGTTGACAACAATCAAACATAGATTTTAATACTTAGAACAGAATGAGCAAATCATAATATTCTTCTATTTTCTAATGTTTGGATATTCAAAAAGTTATTTAAAAAGTTATAATTTATGTTTACAATGGGAATATTTAATTTAAAATTAATAAAGCGCAAAAATTTATGTTGGACTCTTTCAATGTTCTTTACGTGAACCCTGTAATAAGGAGACCAAATGACCGAATTATATTCAAGCTGACTTCTTACTAAAGCAATATACAAAATTTTCATAGTTTTCATAGATTCGAAATTTTTTATTGTCCTATATGAAACATTTTTGTAAATTACCTCGGGATATATATCTTATTGTATCTGGACTTGTGTCGAACTACAGGTAAAAATAATGTATACAATATTTTTTGACCTAGATTATTGTAATGTCAGCGACAATGGATGTTGATGTGTTCAGTGCCTATCTCAATAATTGTCCTGTTATTTATCTCGAGGGGCGCACATTTCCAGTAACTATATTCCACACTAAAAATGAACCAAATGATTATTTACAAGCAGCACTGTGTACTGTGTTTCAATTACACAAGGAATCTCCAATTAAGTGAGTTCATAACTGATATTGTAAATAAATAAAAACTTTTCCTAACCTAACACATTTATTGATTATTTTATATTTTTATTTTTAGTGAAGATTTTTTAGTGTTTTTGACCGGACAAGAGGAAATTGAAACACTAGCGTATAATATAAGACAAATTGCAAAAGTAAGTACCTAAATATCAGCCATAAATTTTTATTTAGTTGGGATAACTTTCAGTATCAGACTTGTATATTCTTGACCTGAAAAAAATGTGTAGATATTTTTGTTTTCTCAATAAAGATCTCGAGTTCGATAGCCAGATGAGATCACAAAAAATTTAAGCGATTTTTCTCAGCTGAGTGTTATAATAATGTTTTCCTCTGTAATTTGGCTTCCTGTAATGTTTTCCTCTGTAATTTGACTTGTTTGTCATCGGATAATCCTAGTTATTATCAGGGCTTTTTTTTTAAAAAAAAAAGGTGCCGGAACGCACTTCATGTCAAGCTTTTTAATAAAGAAAATTATATTCAAATGTAACTTAAATGAAATTAAAAGGAGCTAAGCCATGCTATCATTTTAACGAATTATTATTATAATTACTTAAGCGCAAATATTTTTTCGTTTGATTGATTTTTAAATCGTGAAAAAAGGTGCCGGAACGCCGTTTCACCGCGTTAAATGGAAAAAAAAGCCCTGGTTATTATTATTATTATTATTGGATAACTTGTTAAGTGCCATTTTTATGAAAAATCACCTCATATCAAGCAAACTTGGATAGCATCAAAAAAGACCATCAGTTTAGTCACCATTGTTAGGTTTCGCAAATAATGTATTTTTTCATCTGTGAATTTTTTTTAACAAAAGTCTTTCGGCACGGGGTCCCCCAGTGAGGAATGCATTAAAAATAAAAATATGTTATAAAAATTGCCATGTACAAAAATAAAATAAATAATTAAAAATATGTTTTTTGTTGCAATTGTAGGAAATCGGAGGTGGGGCCATATTAGTCTGCCTTCTATTTGCAAGTTTACCACAGAGACAACAGTTGGAAGTTTGGCAACCATCTCCTCCAAATGTCCGTAAAGTTATACTCGCGACTAATATAGCTGAAACTTCCGTTACCATTCCAAATATTAAGTTTGTCATTGATAGTGGTGTTGTAAAAACACGGTAAGCGATCATTTTTGTTACTTTTTAGATCAATTAAGAATTCTTCTTGTGGCTACATCCTGTTAAGGGACGAAGCATTCTCTGTGAAGAACATCTTTCATTGCCCTATCTTGGGAGGAGACATTTACAGCATCTTTGTGCTAAAAAATTAAATACGAATATCATTCAATAAATCCTGAATAAATCAAATAAATAATACACCTCTGAAAATCATGTGGCTTGATGAGTAACAAGAAAACCAATTATGTACATACATTGTACTCTGTATGTACACTTAATCAAACTCAACAGTTTACAGCATGATAATAATATTATGTTGTGTATACTATTAATAGTACACTATTTTGAGTCTAATGATGTCTTCACACGATTGATTTTTAGATGGCTGTTTTTACAAATGTGTAGCACACTGAAATAACAGTAGAAGGACCGATCATACTGGTTTTAAAAAATCATCCGGCTCGATCAACGGACCTCCAAGAATGTTACTTCTTTTTGATGGAGAGCATCACAGTCGCATAGGCATTTCCTCATCTGCACTGTAGAAACTGTAATTAGAACATTGTGGATGTAGTGTAATAAAATATTCTGTCTCAGTTGGACAGTGGGGTGTGCGTCTGTCCTGCGAGTGGAGAAGTGTTCCCAGGCAGCGTGCTGGCAGCGGGCGGGGCGTGCGGGGCGCGTGGCCCCCGGGGGCTGCTACCGCTTGTACACGGCGCGGGCACTGAGCGCGCGGCCCGCGCATGCTGCGCCCCCCATCCTGCGCTCGCCCCTGGCGCCCACGCTGCTGCAGCTGCTCACGCTGGGGGCGGACCCCCTCACCTTCGATCTCATTGACCGTCCACCTCAAGAGGCTGTTGCAGAAGCGCTACGCTTGCTTAAGCATCTAGGTATAAGATTCCCGCCTTAAATATTTCAAGAAGTTTTTGTTAGTGAAAATAGTTTTGCAATTTCTAAAATTATAAGTAAAAAATCGTCGCTTAAGAGCATACTCCACCACGTGACTCGCGGCCGCTTTCCCATACAAACATATTCCTTGATTTTTTCCCTGGAATTTAATATTAGAGCAATGATTTTTTCACACATTTTAGATATCGTCTTATTTTTTAAATAATTTATTTATCTCCTTTAACAAATAAAATATTTAAAAAATAAGACAATGCAAACACGCATCTGGTCGATATCCAAAATGTGTGAAAAAATCACTCCTCTAGTGTCGAATTTCAGGGAGAAAATCGAGGAATACGTTTGTGTGGGAAGCGGCCGCGAGTCACGTGGTGTAGTATGCTCTTAAGAAACAACACTGCGTAAGTCAAAATAAATGATTTTGGGTTTATAAAACTAATTTGGATTAAAAATTTAAACACATATTCAATGATTTTTGTAATTTTTTTTATTTACTCAACTTCAATCATTACAATCAAAAAGTAATACTTGAGAAATAAAAATGTTTTAAAAAATATTAAATGATTTCACAAACATTGATACATGTATCTGCCAAATGATGCCGGGCTATAGGGGGTCCATTCTCTGGGTAAATTCCCTATGTTTCCAATAACTGAGTTATTTAGCTATACATAGAATTAATTCTTTACGAGTTACAATTTTCGTATTTACTTTAAGTGTTTGAAAAACAAAAAATATACGTCGATTGCCAAATTTATGATATTGCCAGATGTAATAGTTTAAAATTTTCATTATTTTTGAATGAAATCTTTTTTTAGGAGCAATATCTGCAACTGTCAATCCATCTTTAACACCGATTGGAAAAAAAATGGCTGCCTTTCCTGTTGATCCAATGTTTTCCAAGGTTATATTAAGTGCCAATGAATTTGGATGCTTAGATGAAGTGAGTTTTTATTAAATTTAATTCTTAAATTACATGCTGATTTTTTATTAAATTATGATGAAATAAAACAATGCTATGTGTTACTATTAGTTTATTCTATAGAAATAGAATTTACCTACACTACCTTGTTTCGGGAGTACAGTTCTCCCATTGACTGGCGAAAAGACACTTTTTTATCTTTGATCTATCACCAGTACAAAAAGGTTGCACCTTTAGAATTTTTTGTAAATTCTCAGTATAACGAAGTGAACAACTTAGTATTCGTTTATATCGATTTCTTCTTAATTTTGAATAGAAATTAAGTACCTTTCTGCGTTAAGATAATAATAATAAAAAAATACTAAATTACGTATAATGTTATTTTTTCAGTCTTTTCTGATGATAAGTATATATATTTTTTTATAACATTTTTTTATTTAGGTCGTTTTCATTCTAAAGGTGCGATATATATTGCCAAGCATTGTTATAAATACTTTCTAATTCTACTTAACGAAATTACTTTGAAAGTGGAAGATTGACAGCACCAAATTGCAAGTTATATAGTATAAATTACATTGACAAGTGATCTTCAAAACCAAGATATCATATTGATATAGTACTAAGTTAATTTATCAATGTCATCAGCTTGGTTTTTTTTTCAAACATTTTACATGCTCAAATACTGATGGCCTAGCACAGATGACTTTTTCAACTCCCAATATGCAATATCGCTGTTCTTTGTGACAAAATTAGTAGATGAATGCTAAGGTAATTAATGATGTTAGCTGTCTGTCTATTGAAATTTTGCTGTGGGATGCAATATCCAAAATAAAGAAAGCTGTAAAGTTTAAAATAGAAATAAAACATGACTGTATTAAGATTAAACATCGTCTGCTTTTTGTTTTAGGTTTTGACAATAGTAGCTCTTTTATCTTCCGATGGCATCTTTCATTCAACTTTGAGTAAAAGAGAAGAAGCTTCTAGAGCTAAAAGTAGATTCATTTCACCCATGGGAGATCACATAACATTACTTAATGTTTACAAAGAGTTTATCAATGTCCAAAATAAAAAGGTAACTATGTGTTTGCATTACATACAAACTATTAACATTATTACAAAGTGTTATTATCTGAACCAAAACTAACCTGAATGTTTTTCAATGAATAAGTAGCATATTTTTTGAAATTTATGTTAGTACTCACTATGTAGTTATTAGATAGTTTTTAAAATTTAATACTAAGGAACTAAGAAAGTGATTGAATGGTGCTAAGTTTTTGTTGTTAGCATCCTATTGGCATTATGGACTTTTAATTTTAACTGTCCACTTTATGTAATTTATATTAGGAAATTCATTTTGCAGAAATGGTGCCGTGAACATTTTTTGAAGTCTCATAATCTAGGATATGCCATGAATGTGCGTAAACAGCTATTGGAACTTTGCAAAAAATTTAATTTACAAGTCCAAAGTTGCGGTGAATCCATGGAAAAAGTGAGTTTATTAAATACATAGGTACATTAGTGTTTAATTTCTAGTCTTAAAAATGATGTTTGACAAAACTGTTTTGTTTTTGTAAATACTACATTATTCACTGCGTTTTTATAGATCGTTGGTTTATCAAAATGTGACTTATAATACATATTTATGGGTATTTTGTTTTGAATGCCTTATTATGAAAAGGGTGATGAGATCATAATTTTTTTTTTTTGAAATCTCTGAAGCATTTACATTTTATATGGCTAAATTCTAGCAAGAATCCATATGCACCATATAAGGAGTGGATGTGGTGTGATCATGATGACTATTACGCCTTTTGTATATTCAATTTATAATTACACAACTATAGGTTGAAATTTATCTTAAATTTTACTTGAGTTATTTTATGTAAGTAGGTATATTTTTAATAATAAGAAGGCACAAAGAGGCAATGTTTTCACAGAAAAATTATGCTAGAAATTCTTGAATTATTCAAATACCATATGTGTGTGTGTGTAATCGGCACTTTATTTATTTATTTATTTATTTATATTAGAGAGAACATACAGCTTTTTCAATAATTTATATACATAGTAAGAATAACAAAAACAGTAGCCAATGAACAGTTCTCAAAAAATTGCAGTATGTTTATAAGCATATGGACAAAAACAGAAAACAAAAAGTGTGATAGTAAATATATACAGCTTCAGTACTACCAACATACTCCGCTGCAATCACAACAACTAAAATCATCCATTAATACCTCATCGAACCCGCAAAACAACCAACAATCCGCAACCCCTCCAGACCCTCTACATCCTACACTAAATATAAGACGAAAGGTACTAGGAGCAAATTGCAGACTAAGCAGCCGTCCGCAAGCTCAAGGAAGTACGAATAGACTTGATAAAAAGGCTATAACTACAGCAGAAAATGTCAACATCGCCAAAACCGTCATTATAAGTACTCAAGATTCTCCTAAGAACACTATTTTTCATGTAGTTCTTAGTAGAATGGGGTACATGAAAAAGTGCAGGGTGGCGAGTTATATGAACAGGTACTCTGTATGCAATTTGTTCAATAATTTGGGGGCAATCAATCATGTCATGTAATATCTTGTAAAGAAAGCTCATGTCAAGAATAATGCGTCTACTTTCAAGACTGGAGATTTTGTGATACATAGCAGACTCAGTATTGCTTGAAAAGGTAACATGATTTCTATAATTCAGTTGCTTAAGAAACACATTTTGAATGTGTTCAATACGATTTCTATGAACGCCGTATTGTGGAGACCATATTGGAGAACTAAACTCTAAGATGCTACGCACATAAGAATAATATACCTTCTTAAATGGATCCGTGCTTATAAACTGTTTAGTGGATCGTATAATAAACCCTAACATTTTTATAAGCTTTTTCGACTATAGTTTCAATATGGATATTAAATGTCAATTTGGTATCATTTGTTTAAAAAACAATAATTGCTCAACCCTATTAGAAAGTCTCATTATGTACAAACACTTCAGCAGTTAAGGTGTTAAAAATAGGTATTTGCGTTGTTATATATTAAAATGTATTAAAATTAATTGCTGTATATTTAATATTTAGAGCTGCAGTTAAATTTTTCATCCATTCATCAATTTACTAAAGAATTAGTAAGGGCCGGTTTTATAAACATCCATTAGTAACACTCGATTTACTAATCAGGTAATGTTCTATACATTTTGTACCGAATATTACCCGGTGAACAAACGGATGACATGAACGGATGTTTATAAATCCGGCTCTAAGCTGTAGAAATAAGTGGGCCAACGCTAATGATTAAATGCCTTTACAGGTCCTAAAGTGCCTCATCTCGGGTTTGTTTGTGAACACGGCGTGGGTGAGTGGGGCGGGCGGGCGCAGCCGCTACATGACGGCCTCGGGCCCCTCAGCCTCCATCCACCCCACCTCGGTGCTTCACGGCCGCATCCCACCCCCGCACTGCGTCCTCTACTCCGACCTCATCAGCACCCAGAGGACCTACATCAGTGGGCTGTCTGTTATCCAGTCCGATTGGCTGCATGAGATAGTTCCCCAATTTGCCAGGAAATGTACAATTACACATTAGTTTCACAGCTATGGTACACTATTTTCTCCAGGAAACTACAATTCTGCAACAATGGTAGGCTGTTTTATATTGTTTTTTATTTGTGTAAGTTCGATACTGCGGAATAATCATTTTTCAAATGTTCAGGCAAGACAAAGAAACTGTATAATTGAGTATATTGGAAGTATAAAGTATGCAGTATAGATTAGCTCTACTGCTACTCTTTGCTGCAATCGCAACGGTTAAACATTACCAACTGTACTGTCATTGTAAGCTTTTAGAATTTTTCTAAGAATTAAGGGGAGCAAACCTTTACAATTTTCAATAAATCTTTTTTTTCTCTCCTCATAATTTAAAAGTATAATATATTATATAGAGAGTAATAGTGGAAAAAAGGAAACATGAAAATACAAAATATTTTAGGAGTTACCACAGTTAGTCTTACCATATCGACGCCTCCTACAAAATGCGATTTTACAGGAGGAGCATTTGAAAATATTTTCGTTCATATGCATTGGTTGTAGATACGACAAATTACGCCCCAAAAAAGCCCTTATGGCAAAATAATTTTTTTGTTTTGGTAGAATTAAAGATATAGTTAAAATACAGACGAAATCCACCAAAAACTCAAAATCGATGATTTGTGGGTTACGATATTATACGTAGGAGGCGTCGATATACTAGAGCCTATTATATGCACTTGGTATCGTAATGAAACTTTTAACACAATTATCTGTGAACTTTGGACCATCTCTCCACTTTGCATACAGGCTCACATTCATTAATATATTTAAAAAAATAATGCATTGGACCCATTAGTGGCCCAATATAATCGTCTTCAATATTATCAAATGTGATTTGGATTGCATCGAAATTCCTCCTTCGCCACTTTATATTGGGTTTTTCCGTGATCACCAATGGTTCATTTTCTTCAATATGCACCTCTTCGTTGATGATAGCATATGGAGAAATTTTATCTGCACCTATTCTTACTTGCTGTGTGGAAGTCGATGGCTCACGTTCCAAAATACTCGTCTCAAATCGTTCAGTTTCTGCGTCAAAGTTATCATCGTCACTTAAGTTGGCATCAGAATCATCCTCCAACAATCCCAAAATCACCTCCATATCTTCATTGTTCATCGGATTATACATTTTCTCTAAAAATTATAACATATAAGTAAGTTTTCGAAATCGTCAATAAAGTTGTGTACCATTTTGTATATATCATGCAAAGGTGACGTAGAGACCATAGAATACACACTAATTAAAGAATGCAAGCCGCCATACAAACACGTTGATCAAAATTTGAACCACATTTGATAAAATTTCCGAGCGCCATCTCTTGTGTGAGAATTTTTACTATAGCGATTTTCGATATTCCATATTTTCTCATGTAAAATATTTCATAAAATGGTCGTAAAATACGATACAGTTGTATCTTATCTTTCAACCACTGTATGAAACATTTTACATGAGAGAAATAATAAAGGATTAAGGCAAATTTATTGATTGAAAGAATAGTAAAATTGTACTGTACTTTATTTGTATTGTAAAAAAAACAAAATAGATTGTTGTTTTATTGTTTTAATTTTTTTACCTAGGATTTTAAAATCTCTTGTAAACGTCAGTAAATAAAATAAAATAAAAAATCAATTCATCAAAACTAATAGTATAACAATAATGCAACAATAAATTACGAATCTACTGCCAAGCCGTATTGTCCTGCAAATATTCCACGACTCCATAATAACCCTGTCTGAACAGCCTTAAATGCCTTGATTGACAAGGCCTGAACATCCAGAGGTAGTTTATTATAGAATCGCACGGAGTTTGAGGCAAACGAATTACTAATCTTTTGCAATCTAGTAGTGGGCAAAGTTAGTTTGTCTTTATTACGAGTATCGAACCAATGGAAATCTCTATTTCTCCTAAAATTATCAATATTTTTATGTACATACATTAAATTTTCATAAATATATTGACACGTTAATGTTAATATGTCAATATCCTTAAACTTATCCCTAAGTGATTCTCTGGGGCCCACATTGTAGATCGCTCGAACAGCTCTCTTCTGCAGCACAAAAATGGAATCGATGTCTGCAGCACCTCCCCACAGCAGTATGCCGTAAGACATAACGCTGTGGAAGTAGCTAAAATAGACTATCCTGGCTGTTTTCACATCAGTAAGATGTCGAATCTTTTTTACAGCGTAGGCTGCAGAACTAAGTCTGCTCGATAAACCAGCTACATGTGGACCCCATTGAAGTTTCGAATCCAATGTTAAGCCTAAAAATACACAAGTATTTAAAAAATCAAGATCCTTATCTTTAAATTTTACATTAAGTACAGGTTGTTTCACATTATGTGACACGAATCTCATGCATTTTGTTTATTTTTTCATTTAAAAGTAAATTGTTGGAATTAAACCAATTTAACACCACGGAGAGAGTATTGTTTATGTCATCAGCAGCTAGTTGTTGTCGTTTTACTTTAAATATAAACGATGTGTCATCTGCAAACAATACAATTTCCTGATTATTATTTTCAAGATGAGGCAAGTCATTAATGTAGATAAGGAATAGGAAAGGTCCTAGTATAGAACCTTGTGGTACACCCATTGTAACAGTTGATCCTTGAGATCGTGTACCAGCTACATCCACTCTCTGAATTTTGTCACTTAAGTAAGAAAAAATAAGGTTCAGAGCAGAACCTCTGATTCCATAGTGATGTAGTTTCCTGACCAATATGTCATGCCGAACACAGTCAAACGCCTTGGACAAATCACAAAATATGCCAATAGCATCATGTGACTCCTCCCAGGCATCGAAGATATGCTTGATTAGCGCAACACCAGCATCGGTTGTCGATCGACCCTGTGTAAAGCCGAATTGTTTTTTATGTAATAAATCATTACCCAAAAAGTGCTTTTGAAGTTGATTCAAAATATTTTTTTCATATATTTTACTAAACGTTGGTAGTACAGATATTGGTCTAAAATTAAAAGGGTCAAAGGTACTACCTGATTTAAATAAGGCGTTATTTTACTATATTTCAAAGAGGTCAGGAAACACACCATGCTCAACACTCGTATTAAAAATGATAGCTAGTTCTGGAGCAATGATATCAATTAATGGCTTTATAACGGTAACAGAGATATTCCATAGGTCAGCTGTTTTTTTTAGATTAATCAATTTAAATGCTTTATGATGTCCGCAATATAAAATATTTGTAAATAACAATTGTCATGCTCTAATGAATTGATAATATATATAATTTTAAGTCTAATGTCATTTAAAAATAATATGGATACACAACTGATGGATTTTTGTAAATGTCACAAACTAACCTTTACATACTACACACGAAAATTGCGTTTAACTTCACTGAAATCCAAAACTGAACAATCCTCCACTTATTATATCGTAGCAAATATTAACAGAATTGTTATTTTGTCATTGTTATCGCAAATGGATTGTCTTTATTGACCACTTTAAAAGAAATTGCAACCACTTTGAGCACCGAACGTTTTAATAACTGCCAGCCACTGTCAGCCCGTCAACCGATCACGAAATCAATACCACAAGACTCAATAAAGATAGGAAAAGTAAAATCAGTAATGTATCCAAACAATTGTCTACATTTCTACCTTTGTTTTTGCAGTCGGATGAAAATTTCAAACGCGTAATACGCACAACTTATAACTACAAATGTCACTAGGGATGGACTTTTCACCTAACGTTTACTATCGTGGTACCACGTGATATACACTGTGCTGCCATCTACTGTGTGAGAAAAATACTAACTGTACCAAAAAGTTTGTTCCTGGCTTGGAGGCCTGGGTAGAGACCTAGTGTGCATAATTCTGCACATCAAAATTGAAACACTTC
Source organism: Micrasema minimum (assembly GCA_022494985.1). Lineage (NCBI taxonomy): Eukaryota > Metazoa > Arthropoda > Insecta > Trichoptera > Brachycentridae > Micrasema > Micrasema minimum. The sequence goes on along the minus strand of JAGVSP010001380.1, from coordinate 4,213 downwards.
TATGGGTTTATTTATTTGACTAATTGCATTTTTTTATGTACACATAAACACGTACATTCAATTTTTAAAAGATTTTAATATTGCATCTACATACTTTTTTGAAAATTGTTAATAAAAACAACGAAACCAAAATGAAATTACCAGCACTCCTGTCAAACGGTTCAACATGGGTTCAACCACGGTCAACGTTTACTACCTTTCGCACATAGATGGCTCCACTATTCATATTTTTAGACAGTAATAATGTTGCAAGTATAATAAAAAAACAAGAAAAATATTTCAAAGACACAAAATCACTCCATATATTGTGCTTTGAAATACGTGTGCATAATTGTGCACATGGGGTCTGAATGGGTTAAACTGCATATTTCCATCTTGATCGATGTACACATCACTTATCTCTGATGTCAATGAGATCCATACTTGTCTTTTTTCATGTCTCTTTTGAAGTGTATCCTTGACTTTTTGAAAAGCTTGAGTTTTTATAACTGCCGCATGCAGTTTTGCCGGTTGAAGTTTTTCCGGGATAAAAAAGGTATTTTTATCCGCATCCGTAATTGACGTTATGCAGATTGTGTTTGATTTCGGATCTTCACCTGCCTTCATCATAAACTCAAACCTTAACTTTTCCATTGTTGTTAACATCTGTAGAAATGTTGTTTTGTAATGAGGGTTTGCGAAATAAATACATAATAGAGTTGCTCTGAAAAGAGATTATTTTTATTAAACAATGCTTTACTTATTTCACTAATACATCAAGTATGTTTAAAGGTAATTTTACAAGTCTTACCTGAAAAGAGAAACAACATTTAAAGCTATTATTTCACATAATATAGAAACATTATACTTTATACACTCGTCTGACAGCATAACCTAAAACAGCTCTGTCATTCTCATTCTCCATAGATTATCTTACTACCATAGACATTAACTAAATGGAGTACCACTGACTTCATTTACATATATCGCCTTCTCGCATTAAAACTGTATAATCTCAAAACTTATTAATTTTACAGGAGAGCGTTTTTAAGGTTTGACGTGTAATATTTTTAATAATAATGATCTTTTCAAAACTTTTTATTTATTTTTTGATAGTTAGTTACATTATCTGTCTTTCAAAGTAAGATAAAATTATATATTTAATTTTGTTATATAGTAGCCGAAACGTAGGTCAGAAAAATAATCATTTTGAGTTTTAATACTTTTCTAGATAAAATGTTAGATGGAGTTGAAATTTGTAGATCTTGAAATAAACTTCCGTCCATGAGGCGCAATCCGATGATTTGCTTTGGGATCCGAATCGCATTTCCATGAGTGTCAACCAACAGAGCAATGCTTCCTACGGCCAGGAATTAGTTGACCAAAGATTTGGATTATGCTGTCAGAGATTCGCCTCATTTGGGTGGTTTAACGACAATCATGTTCGCCAGTTGGCCAATCATGAAATCATTTAGTAATGTCAAACTTCACATGGGATGATGGAAGTATGAAAGTGAAAAGAGGAGGATAAATCTGTGTAGACAGATAAATACATACTTTTGTAATGCGCAGTTTTGATTTCAGAGAGAGAGGTTACGTTAAAACAAAATAAGCAAAAATGAATTAATATCGGGGTTGAAAGTCAAATTTTCTAAAATTATGACCCGATATATGAGAAATTATAATCAAATTTAAGATGATCTAAATAAAATAAGATTAGTAATGATGTTTTCACTGCGGACCATCCTCTACGTGAAGTGATATGATTAGTGGCACCAGTATCGACGATCCATGAATCCTCTTCCACATGAAACATTTCACCAACATATGCATGACCACTTGAATTACTTGTAGATTGTCTTTGTTGTGCATTTTTTAATTTAAAACAATTTCGCCGAATGTGACCGGGCAATTTACAGAAATGGCATGCAAAATTTTGTCCCTTTTTGTAAATCTTTTCAGTTTCATGTGAAGATCTGCCATTATTTTAAAAATAATTCTTCCGAAACTTAGATTTATTATAAACTGAAACTTAGATTTATTATCTTTAATCACACATTACAATGACACATCAAAGCTTCAAGTTCTTCACTCTCTACTAATTTATCATGTTGGAACTCGTTTTGATCATCTGCAGTTAAGATTCCAATTAAATTTATTAGAGTCTGCTGCTCATCACTTCTTGCCCACCAAGCTTGCCGTAAACTTTCATAGCTATCAGGTAATGTATCCAATAATTTTACCATCAGTGAAGATTCATCAGGTTTAAATTTAGCTCAAATTTAGCAATATGACCCACCAAATTGTAATTGTCATCAGATGAACTTTTTTGGACGAAAATTGAAATAAAAACTCAGATTGAAGATTCATCTTCAACGTGTGGGCAGCCACTTGCAATTTAGTTTGCTGCTTATAAACTGCGTGTAATTTAATCCACATATCACGCGCACTGTTACACATCATTAATAAAGACATAGTTTTTTAATCAAGGGATCTCACTAATATTTGGCAAGCACTTCTATCTGCTCTATCCCATTCTTTCCATTTTTCTCGATGTTCAATCATTTCACGTCACTTATCATCGTTTTTATCATCTGCAGTTAAGATTCCACGTTTGACTCATCTTCAGGTCGCATAGGCTTCTGAAATTCCCCATTGTTACACATCATTAATAAAGACACATAATCCCATTCTTTCCATTATAAAATTTTCTGCTCTGACGCAATTCGTTTCAATGCTCCACGAATTTTTCAATGGAGTATGTAAAGTATTCAATTTTTTTAATTTTTATTTACTAATTAATTTATAAATCACTTTACACAAGCGAACCACGTTCTGCTACCATGTTATAAAAAATGAAAACGCTGTATGTGTAATGAAAAACTCTATTTAAATAATAAATCAACATCAAGAAAATGACACTGTTTGCAGTACAAGGAACAAGCCTGAAGAGTGAAAAAACAAAAGAGAAAACAAAAGATTAAAGACACAATAAAACTTATTTTAGTAACAACAATAAATAAGTAGGTACTTAGTTAAGTACCTACTAACATTAGATTATAGAGCTTTATTCTCAACATTCTTAAATAGGACGAACAAGTGAACAATAGAGAGTTTTAACTGTAGAAATATTAGTAAAGTCATAGGATGTTCTGCTGACAAAACCTAAGAGTTTAAGGGACTTATTAATCATAGTATCAATGTGCTCGTTAAAGGTAAGTTTACAGTCCTAACGTACAGGAATAACGCTGATTTTCGGGCTTGTTTGTTATTTCACTTAACATCTACAACAAAAAACGCATATTTGTAGTAAAAAATTAATAAAAAATATGCACATCTAATTCTTAAAGTCACTTAAAATTTTTACCGTCACTTTAGTTGTTGGCATTGATTCATGTTCTTTATCTTGTGCTACCGTTTCTGGCGACGGATTTTGAGCCTGAACAAGCTCAATCATCTTTTTCGACCTATTTTTTATTTATTTTTATTTTATTTTTATAGTTTATTACAGTTTTGCTTTATATTTTTATCTTAAATGCATTCCTCACTGGGGGACCCCGTGCCGAGGAGAGCATTTCACAGATTAATGTTTTTTTTTAAAAAAATTGAATTGAATTGAATTGCATTGTCACCCTATAAAATAAAAATATAAATATTATAAGCCTCTTGTACAATTTTTTTTGTAAGAAGTATTTAGACTAACAAAGACTTAAAATAAAATATTTACAGGCAATGAAAAAATACACATTATACTCCTTTTTTTTTTTCAAACAAAGACTCAACTGATATTTCGGCTCCTAAGTAACAATAACCTTTTGTAGTAAACAGACTTACACTTGAATGTCACAAAGTATCACCTTAAATAATGGATAGATTTTAATAGTAAACTGACTCAACTCGTAATGGGCCCCGAAAAATATGATTAGGTTCAATGATAAACTGTCTTAAAACGAAATATTTCACGTATCATATTAGTAAAGTTTAACTGTAAACTGACCTAAGATTTAATATGTCAATATTATATAACAAAATTTGATAAAACTTACCTTTAAATTTAGTCGTAAATACACTCAACGATTGGATCAGCGTTCAATAAAATAATAACAACCTCGCACCGCAAGTGCCGGACACAAACTTGACATAACGCTCCTTTAATAATAAACTGAAATAACTCAAAAATCATGATTGTTGGGAAATTGCAGTTAAAGTTTTGCAAGTTTGGCGTCAACTATGT